>JAFVLL020027548.1:0-24470 GCA_021397915.2 Tor tambroides
AGATTGTGCTTAATAGAGTGGAATGCTACATAATGAATCACAGATAACACATATATGTTTTTGTCCTATCACGCAGTATTTCTAAACCCAAAGAGTCCGATGAGGTTTTGAAGGAAGTGGCTGATAAACTGAGGGGCCACCATCTTAAGTGGACAAGAGGAGGGAGCTTATGGATGGGTCACAGTAAACTACCTGCTTGAGAAATTTATTACGGTAAGGGCTGAAGTTCTGTTTTGATGTACGAAGATAAATATTTTAGAGAATAAATACCACTTGATTTTATGTATACTCTCTCTCTTTCTTATCCTTTATTTCTTTATTTCTCTAGTATGGTTTTGTAGGTCAGTGGCTGTCTCCAGGCAAAGACACGGCTGGTGCGCTAGACTTGGGCGGAGCTTCTACTCAGATCACCTTTGAAACTAAACAGACAGTGGAGAACAAGGACAATCTGATGAAACTGCGGCTGTACGGACGAGACTATCAGATTTACACTCAGAGCTTTCTGTGTTATGGGAGAGATCAGGTGTTACTCAAACTGCTGGCACTTCTGATGAAGGTTAAGTGTAAACCTTTAGTCTAAATGATCATCAGACGAGCTGATTAACTGATCTGATTGTATAACTTCTGATGTTCTCTCTTTTTTATGTACCTTATAGACTCAGGGTTCAGACCGCTCCATAGTTCACCCCTGCTATCCTGCAGGTTACAGTGACTCCATAAAGCTGAGCAGTGTGTTTGATACTCCATGCAATAAAAGACAAACTCCTTATAAACCTGATGATGACCTGCAAATCAAAGGCACAGGAAACTACGATCAATGCCTGGGAAATGTTTCTCGCCTCTTCTCTTTTAACAGCTGTTCTTATTCCAGATGCTCCTTTGATGGAGTCTTCCAGCCCAGCATTACTGGAAACTTTATGGTACGAGTTTCTAGAGTGCTTAATATGGAACATTTAAACTTTGTGCATTCGGTTCCATTGTATTGTTTTAAATATGCTCTAATGAGCATATTTCGGCTCTAATAACATTTGGTCTTGCATTCTTCCTGTAACGGAGATGAAACATTGTACTAAAATACTCTGACTTTACTCATGACGCTGCAACATGCTACTGAATATATAGCATGAACAAGACAGAGTGACGAGTAGGCCTATACAATTACAGAATGAATGACTCTAATGAGTCGATTCTTTTTAGTGAATCACAAACAAACAGTGCAGCCTGTAGTTTGATTCCCTATACTAATAACACCAATGAGTCAGTTCTTCTTAGTGAATCAAACACTGCTATGTTAACTGCTTTGCATCCCTAGATGCGCTGCATTGTTTTAATGTGATTAGGCCTACAGTAGCTAATTCCTCTTTATTTGGTGCAGAAGTTTTCTGCTTTTTTCTACACTCATTCGTTCCTCCAGAAAGCTGCAGGCATCACCATCACGTCTCCAGCAGATTTAGAGGACGCCATCCGTGTTATCTGCAACATGAGCTTTCAGGACGTAAATCTAATTTCGAGCCCTGCAATTTTATGTTGACTTGTCAGTAATTGACCAGAAAACATTTAAGAACATTCTACAACGACCAATTAAGAGAACTTGCATATTTCCTCTATGAAAAGATATTTAATATGTTTAAACTTAAATGTGATGAAATTTTAAATATTTCCCCAGGCAGTATATCTTTCTACCTCTCTCTCAGATGCAGAATAAGTTTCCTGATGAGGGAAACCATTTGAGGGATTACTGTGCAGATTCCATCCTTCTGCAGGTGCTCCTGATCAATGGATATGGCTTCAGTGATCTCTCCTTCACACACATCTCCTTTCGGGAGAAAGTAAGGCCTCAGGAAGACAGCTCTATATGGAGTTTTACGTTATAGTTATCATATCCTGTCAAGCCAATGTCAACTTGTTGCTTTGGTTTGCAGGCTGAAGACACTTCTGTCGGCTGGTCTCTTGGCTACATGCTAAGTTTAAGCAACTTGCTGCCTGCTGAAAATGTGCTTGTGAAAAAAACACTGCGCCCAGATGCCTGGCGTGCTGCCGTCTTCCTCTTCTCAGTCCTTCTTATTGCGTCTATACTTTTCCTGCTGTGAACCTACCAAAAGAATACCACTAAATTATGTTGTTGTTCATAATACACTTTTTTTCGGTTTTTAAGGGTTAAGGTGTAAGTATATGCAGTAGCCTATATGGGAAAGTATAAACTTTTGTATTGCCTTTTTTTAAAAAAATGTCAGTTGTTCATGTGTCAGTGTAATTCACTGTAAAATTGATGTGGAATTCATGAAGACATATGTTAAGTATTAAATTGACATTAATTAATATGTAAAGACCTCTTCAGAAAAATAGAACCAGCACACTAACATTTCAGAAATCCTATCTGGTCTATAAACGGCCTTGCTTCCACTTCTTAATGACTTTGGTGAATGTGGAAATTTAGAACAAGGAAATATTTCTTTTTTTAGCCACCCACTGTTGCATAAACCTCTTAGTTTCTGATCCTCAATCAGCTGAACGGACGAGCCTATTGGTTGTTGTGTGTGGGCCCACAGTTCATGACACCTACACACAGTACTTGTTTATTTTTTATTATGAACTTGTGACTTTTTATTTCATATTTTGTTTTCTTTTATTTTGTCCAAGAGTCAGAATTTTATTAAACTCTGGAATTGTTTATAATAAAGACAAGTGTATTATTTCAACGTAATGTTGACCTTTTTTCATTTAGTTTTTTTTTTTATTTTTAACAAATCATTTAAATCACAGATGTTCTCGAGAATCTCTTAAAACTGCTTTTCAATGATAAGCGCATTTTAGTATTCACATGTACAACGCAATACTGGAGAATTTTGGGCACTTTAGGAGCCCACCTAGGAACATTTCTTAGGCGGAACCTTTCAGGAAGTATCAGAAAAAAGAGTCTGTTGACGAGGTTGCACAGTTAGGAAGTGTGCGGATACAGATAACAACGAACAATGCAAATCTAGCCCACATCTGTTGTATTTCTGCTGTCAGTGCATTGCATTTCATTTCATTTCGTTTTGATGCAGCTAAAATAGTGACAGCCACTCGAAATGTTCGCTGGGTTACCGGAGCTGGGAATATCCAATGGAGACGATCTGAAAGAAACTCTCACTAACTGCACAGAACCCCTGAAAGCCATCGACCAGTTTCAGGTTAGAGCTCAATGCACTTAGACATGTACCTCTTTCACTAAAACAGTCACAGTCCTCAAATGTCTTGCATTAGGCATAAAGCATTTCACTCGCATGCAGCAGTCATCTTCACTGATTATAATGGGAGGAGGGATCTAGTTTCTGGCGTCGCTTGCAGTGTGACTTGTCATATGACAGCATATGACAAGAACATTAAACGGATATCTGTTGAGCTTACTAATTAATATGTTACTAGTACTTTTTTGAATTACTAGTAAGTGATCCAATATGCCCTCTTCTAGTATCTAATTGTAGCTCATTACTGATTACTAACGAAAGCATAAATACTAGTCCCTAATGAATAGAGTGCAATTGTATTAAACGTGCAGTTCAGATCTTAAACGTATATTTTAAAAAAACTGTTCTTGCAGATAATAGTATTAATGAAATAAAAGGTTTTTTTAAATGTGCTTACGGTACACGTTACTGACTCCTAACACACTTAAGCACAAGTCTTTTGTAATATTGTCAAATTAAAAGTTTTACTTTAAAGTACACTTTAAATATTTTGTATCTTTGTACACTTAGTTCGATGTGTTGTTTAACATAATGCACATGTAATGTGCTTGATTATAATTTAATTAACTGTAGTGTGTTATTTGGTATTACATTTAAAGTTAATATATTTAAAATGTGTTAAATTGCAACTTCATCATTACAAATGTGTAATTACAAATATATTATAATTTATATGTAGTTTCCTCAGAAATGAAAGTATATTTTAGTTTGCCATAAATGCCTGTCAGTGCATTCAACAGTTCACTTAAACTGTATTTCGCAGACGCTAACAGTAATTAGGAATATAAAACATATAAAAAGTGCTACTTCATCTGGTTAAAAAAAATCTACTTATTGCAGTTGCATTGCAATTAAGTGTCTGAAAACATATATTCAAGTATATTCTTTAAAAGCAATTATTATTACCATAAATAGTACCTTTCTAAAAGGTATGTTCGTGTTGTGTTTTGCTGTGTTTTTAACACAACTGTATTGTCATTCACAGATGGAAAATGGCATACTGTTGCCAACCCTACAGTCTGCATTGCCTTTCCTGGACCTTCACGGGACTCCACGGCTGGAGTTTCATCAGTCAGTCTTTGATGAACTTCGAGAAAAGCTGATGGAGCGTGTTGCCACCATTGCAGAGGGCAAGGATGAGGACAGGTGAAAAGTTTGATTTTGTTTGTTTTATACAGCAAATCATAATCAGCAGATGAAAATCCTACTAATGCATCCCCTAAATTCACACAGATATGTAAAGCTAGAAGAACTTCTTGAGAAAAGCTTCCCATTGGTGAAGATGCCATCCATACAGCCCATTGTCATGCAAGTGCTGAAACATCTACCAAAGGTTTGAATGTGTTCTGTGCAATGACTTATTACTAAAGTGGTTGGTTGTGAGATATATTTCAAGGTAGCACAGTATACAACCTTATTTTGCAGAATTCAGCCTTAGGTGTGCAATCTATTTTTGTTATTTTATAATTTATTGTTATAGTTATCATAACTATAACAGTGACAATCTGTTTGCACTCTCATGCAGGTACCGGAGAAGAAGCTGAAGCAGGTGATGGCTGATAAAGAGCTGTATAAAGTCTGCGCAGTGGAGGTGAAACGGCAGATTTGGCAAGACAATCAGGCTCTTTTCGGGGACGAGGTGTCTCCTCTATTGAAACAGTATATTGTGGAGAAGGAGGCGGCTCTTTTCAGCAGTGACCTCTCCATCCTTCACAACTTTTTCAGCCCTTCACCCAAAACACGGCGACAGGGTGAGGTAAGTGGCAGGTGTTTTTCTTACAATATTGTAATTAATAAAGTCATTTTTTAATACATTGAAATGTTCACTTGTTAATGTAAGCGGATCAATTAGATATAGTGTCTAGATTCTAGTATGTTTATAATAAAGCATAATGGGCCAGTCTAATTTGGACTGTTTAGATCATTAATCTTATCACTTAATTTGGAAACGGTGTCAGTATTAATGTACTGTTTCTTTAATGAAATTCTAAAACATTAAAACATTCCAAAAAAATTCTAATTTTCAAACAATACTATGCATACCTAAAAAATTAAAATGAAGATTTTAAGACTAATTTTGAATGTGAATAGCATAAATAAATCTTCTTGTAATGTTATATCAGTGTTGTCATAAGTTCATGTTAACGTTAATCTTATGTTCTTCTACTTTTAATGTACTAATGTCAGTTTTTAATGTATTGTTAGCATGATAGTAATTTAGTGTGAATGTAATGTTGTGTCAATGGTATTGTAAGGTTGGTTAATGTTATTCTTATGTATTTATTCTTTTATTTTTGACAAACTTGGATTTTGGTGATTGTTGAGCAAAAATCAGCTCTGTCCGCGCTGTGATTTTGTCTTGTTTTTTTTGTCAGGTGGTGTTGAAGCTGACTCAGATGATTGGGAAGAATGTGAAGCTCTATGATATGGTACTACAGTTCCTGCGGACGCTGTTCCTGCGCACACGGAACGTTCACTACTGCACCCTGCGAGCTGAGCTGCTCATGTCCCTCCATGACCTCGACATCAGCGAGATCTGTTCAGTTGACCCCTGTCACAAGGTGTGGATCCAGTTTCCCATCTGTTTCCCATCTGCAACTTTGTGATTATTAAGCACCGCTTGTAGGGGCCTTCCATTTATTATGTTTGTATTAAAGGGCATAAATAACTGTTGCAAAAAGGTACAAGAACTGAACTCTTTCTGAAAGTCAGACGACCTCAAAGCAATGTTTTGGTTGTTTATAAATTAAAACAATTTAAAAACGGTTTGGAACTATTGCAGAGTGTGACCACTTCCAAACAGACTGCACCCAGTAATACAAAATACTTATCTCTGCTCTTATCCTTTTGGTAGTTTTCTTGGTGTTTGGATGCCTGCATCAGGGAAAAGTTTGTGGATGCTAAACGGGCCCGAGAGTTACAAGGTTTCCTGGATGGGGTGAAGAAAGGGCAGGAACAAGTGTTAGGGTACTAGATTCACATATCCATACAGACACGAGGTAACATAGCATACCCTTAAAATATTAAAAATGTAACACTCTCTGTCTCTGTTTCTCACAGTGACCTGTCTATGATCCTCTGTGACCCATTTGCCTGTAACACACTAGTGTTGAGTACCGTGAGGAACCTTCAGGAGCTACTGAGCCAGGACGCCCTGCCCAGAGTAAGAACTCAAATGGTTTTAGATTATAGTAGACATCTTTTGTTTTCTTATTGTTAACTAAAACTATTAAAAGTAGTTTTTGGTAATTAAGGATGTAACGATACACCAGTTGAAAAATGGGAACTGACTGTCTTCAGAAAAGTTTAGATGACATTTCATTTTCATTTTGCGTCTGTATAATGCATATTAAAATACTGTTTATAAGAACAGCTCTGCTTTGTTTACAGTGGTAATGAAGGAAACACTATATTTCTGCTGTTCCATAAGCGCCACCTGCTGTTATAGAGTGAATTTGTTTTCTCATTCAGCCCATCTGCTGTTTCTGCTCAGATGTTTTATGTGGTACAGTTTCACAAAGCTAAACTTTGTTTTGCTTCAGGTTTGGAAATTATACAATCTTATTTAAATCCAAAACTGCTCATGCTACGTGTATGCACAGAATAGACAAACCCTTAGTTTGTTTATATTAAGAGATTTCTTTTATTTGCATTATTAATTTAGTTGATTTTGGATATATTTTAAAATATATACTTTTATTATTCTAATTATTTCAGTTTCACAAAGAAATGTGTTGCAGTTTGTCAAAGCAATAATAAAAGGGCACCTTTTCATTTATAACTTGCCTTAAATCTCATTTTGTTAAAAAATCATCAGAAAATTGTATCGCAGAATCAGTATCGTGAATCGTATCGCATCGTGAGTTGAGTGAATCATTACATCCCTTTTGGTAATTAAAATAAAGCTAAAATTAGAAATTAAATTCTCAACTAACAACAAGTTGAAGTACTAAAATTGAAAAACCGAAATCATTTTATATTCTGTTTTAAGTGATTTATTTGTTATTTTTATTTACTTATTTATTCTTATCTTTTATAATATATTACTAATATTAAGATCTTATTCATCTATTATTTTCTACATTGCCTTGGGCTTGTTTTTTTGCAAATTCAAATGTAGAATAAATTGTATAAATTCCATAAAGATGTTATATAGGACTGAAATAGAAATAAATTGTCTAAATAGAAATATAAAAAAAAAAACAAAGCACATAAAATCTTTTAAACCTAAACTGAAAATATAAAATTAAAAGTTAATTTGAAATATCAACACACATAATAATAGTATAGGAATAATACTAAAATAAAATGCTAGTATTTCATGCTATGAAATCCCTGTGTTCATGAACAGGACAGCCCTGACCTTCTCCTCCTGCTGCGGATGCTTTCCCTTGGCCAGGGTGCCTGGGATATGATCGACAGCCAAGTTTTTAAAGAGCCCCGAATGGTAAGATTAACTCTTGGCATCATTACTACTACTATTACTACCATTACTATTATTATTATTATTATCATTATTATTACTATTTGTCCTCTTCCTGATCTTCCAACTTTCCCCTCATTTCTAATTGAATCAATTACTGTTATTATTTTTTTATTTTTATTTTATTTTATTTTTTTAATCTATTTATTAATATTATTGCTGCAACTATTACTATTATTACTTATCATCTCCCTCACCCTCCATCCTCTAATTTGTTATTAATGCTATTATTATTATTATTATTATTACTGTTATCATTACTGTTTTTTTTTTTTTACTATTATGTCTGTTATACTTTATTTATTTATTTATTGTTTATATACCCCCACCCCCAACACCCAGTCACACTTACACACACACACACACACACACACACACACACACATACATATACACTCACACAAATGACGTTGGCTGTCATGTATGTTTTGTTGACCTTGGTTATTTTGTATTTGATTTGTCACCTGTAAATAGTATGTTTGTTTGCATAATAAAAAAAAAAAAAAAAATCTGGATCATTCTAAAATGCAGTCACATTAGAATTTAATTGAAATTAAATTATGTTGCATTTTAAAAAGACCAAAAAATAAAACTTCAGCCAACACCTTTGTTGGCCCAATTTGGTGGACCTTACAGTGTTCAGGGCTTTGGTTTTCTGATACCAGATTCTGATTTTTTTGGTTTAATCTTCCTTGTTACCCTCCTTATTTCCTTTCCTATTTATTTTCCATGTGTGATCTGTCTTGTGCTTGTTCGTCATCGTTTTTGACTGGTGTGGAAGTCCTTTTATAAGAGTCCTGACCCGCCATTGTGCCTGTCCTATATCTGCCTGCCTGTCCAGATTGCTGTGCCCTCCAATACTGCCCCTGCCTGCCAGGACTGTGTTTTTTTCCCCACTTCGGGGAGATTTTTGTTGTGTCCTGTTTATTTCTGCCTTACAATAAAGCCTGTTGCTCACTCTGCATCAGTCTTCCTCATCAAAAAAAAAGAAAAAAAAAAAGATTAACTCTTGGCATTCTTCAATAAATCATAACCTAACATTTGAAATGGGTTGTACAGTTACTCAAGGCTGATCATGTTTACCATCAGGATTTGGAGTTGGTAACGCGCTTTCTTCCTGCCATGATGTCAATAGTGGTGGATGACTACACGTTCACTGTGGAGCAGAAACTGCCGAGTGAGGAGAAAACCTCTCTGACGTACCCCAACACCCTGCCTGAAACCTTCTCCAGGTATCTGCACCAGGGATGCTAATCAGCTCAGTGTTTTCAGCAAACGTTCAGTTTTCTAAAATGGGTGTTTTTGTCTTGTCCAGGTATATACAGGAAAACAGGGTGGCGTGTGAGATCGGTCTTTATTATGTGCTTCATATCGCCAAGCAGAGGAATAAAAATGCTTTACAGCGGCTTCTGCCTGCACTGGGTGAGACTCCTGTCAGAGACTTTGGATTAATGGACCCATTAGTCAAAGCCTCACAGACACTGATCACTTTGTGTGTGTGTTTGTGCAGTTGATACCTATAACGACATGGCATTTGGAGACATCTTTCTCCATCTTCTCACTGGTCATCTTACTCTGCTCTCTGATGAATTTGGATCAGAGGAGTTCTGTACTGCAGTCTTTGATAATTTCCTGCTCACATCTTTCTCTAGGTCTGTATTGCCTTTTTAACAGTGCAATTCTTCAATGCTTGTAAAAAAAAATCACCAGTAAGATAAAATCAAGGTTAATACTGTGGCTCAGTTCACTGCGGTTCTAGTTTTTCACTCTCATTTGCAGTAAGGAGAATGTTCACCGGCACTGTCTTCGTTTGCTGAATCATCTCCATCAGAAGGTGCTGGCGTCCTACTTGGAAACCTTAATGAAGACGCTTGAACCACCAAAACAGGTATTAAAACAGGAAACAGAATGAATGTGAATTTGCTGAAGTAATGCCTAAATAACTGTAACTTCTGATTAACATTGTCCAATGTTAGTGCAACTGTGCCTGTCCACTTTTTCAGTGGCCTTAGCCCTGGGAAATATTTTCCCATTCATTTTTCCCATAGGGATTATAAAAAATAAAAAATTTAAGAATTATAAGACATGGACCAAACCAACCGAATATGAGCAGACTTACAACATTACAAACTTTTATTATATATAGAAAATGATATATGTTGGAATTCTGCAGCTGAATACAAGTATTTAAGACATAAGTTGAAATAATGTAGGCTGTAGGCTGATGGTTTTCAACGGAAGCATATACCATTGATTAACCATCAGTAGTAGTATTCAGTAATGTTAAAGGTGCACTAAGTGATTTTTCCCAAACGATGTTGATATTTGAAAGCACCAAACAAACACGCCCATACCACAACAGGATCTTGCCCTCATTTTGAAATCTCCGCCCCACACATATCTACACAACCATGGCAACGATGATCGCAGAAACAAGTGAAGATGACACATAAGCATATTCAAACAAAAGCCAACACGGATAAGTTGTGTGAAACGAAGCAAAATTAACGTTACTCACCTATCAAGAAGAAAAAACAACGCAACCTCGGCGAGCGATTCGAGCCCTTCCCGCTCCTTGAGTTCTCTCCACCGCTGGAAAGCTGCTCCGATATTTACGCGGGTCCTACCTCTTGCCTGATCGTAACTCTTCTTTTTACTGCTGATTGGCTACAAGTGTGTTTTGGGACTCGGTCCGATGCTGTGGTCAAAAGCGTTTTTCAAAAATCGCTTAGTGCACCTTTAAATAATTTGATTTTGATTAATGATTACCAATTTTTTTTCCATTGAAACAACATGCACTGATGACTCATTCATAAGACCAGATTAAGAAAGTAAATAGTCAGTTTTGTTTTAATGTTGACTTTAAAGGTCACTAGATGGCACCTCATCCACTTCTGTTCACAGATAATAAAAGTATTGTCTGTTCCTCTTTGTACTGTTTCTCTTATGCTGACATTTTATAAAGTAACCATGTTTTAATTCGTGCTATTACAGAGCAGTGAGTCAGTGAAGGAGCTGTACACCCTGTTGAAGGAGAAGCTCGAAGCTTCTAAGAAAAGCCCCCCGGAACCAGAGGAAGCCCCTTCTCTGGATCTCGGCCTTCACCCTGTTACTGTGCCCTCAACCCCCTCCACCCCCACAACCCCTCTTTGAGAGAGACTGGACGCCCCAGCCACTAGAGAGCAGCAACAGCAATCATGTTCACATGGGGACAGACAACAAGTCTTATGTTATAAAGACTGACCTGAATGTGTGTAAAATCCAACAGTGCTGCTTATGAATTTTGTTGCTTTTCTTCTTTTATAAGGGTAATTTTAAAAGCCTTTTCCATTTTGCAATTTTGTTGGCTCAGCTCTATTTCCATTTATATGCTTCTTTTAAGAAAATGTAGTCTTGTTTCATTGTTGTATGAGTTCAAATATAGTCTCTTATGTACAGCATTTCATGGTTGAGTATGTTTTGCTTTGGATTGTGTCAGTAACAAGCCCTAGTGTAAATAAAATAATTGGTAAGAAAGTTTACAGTCCTCGATTTTGGAGTGTTTAAATGCATTAAACTTAACTGATTAGATGGGTTTTTTTTTTTTTTTTTTTGCCCAACACTGTGTCTAAGCCAGACATGGCTAGCCGCTGGCAGCCTCTCTTTCTGCAAGCAAACTGCTGTCTTTCACCCGCAACCAAATAGAAAAGTACAAAGTATTATTATAAAAATAATGATAAAAAAAACATTTAACAATATGCAAAATACATACTCAGTAATTGATACATTGTCATGGAATGCATGCACTTTTTTTTACATAGAGTTTTTAGGTCTAAGATGAGTTATCTGTTGTTGCTTTCATTATGGTATAAAATAATGTGGCTAGTGTCGTGAATATTTGTACAGTTTTTAAAAATTATATAAGTCATGGGAAATTTCTACAATTGAGTTATGCTTAGCACTTATTTCATCAGCTTTTTTTGTGTAATCTCTTTAATATGGATGTTTGAAAGTCCAAACTGGACAAAAAGTTTCCATCCTTAATATAATCTTGGAAAATTATGAAATTGCCTCTCTAATGTATCCTAGGTTTCTTCAACAAGTAATATTTGCCCCATTGGATCTATAAGTCACTACAGGCAAAACCATTATTTTTGCATGCTCTGGTCAATTTTGAGACTTTGGGCTATTTTGCTTCCATAACACGTATTTTTTCTGACTAGTAGAAGAAAAAATCTAAAGTACACATTTAAGTATTTAATTTATTACACTTTACCTATTAGTGTCTGTATATTTCAATTCCAATACATATCTTTTCACTTCAGTAAAATACACATTCCTACAGGTTTTTACATAGATGTTTGTTCATAAAACTTTCATACATAACATTTTATTCCTAAAAATGTATTCATTCATTCATTTATTTACTGACTGACTGTTGACAGCATTTTCTGATTCATGATAAAACGAAAAATCTTTAAAATCAAAATTGCTATTGTAAAAAGTATGTCATTTTAAACCTGGCTTCATCCAATGTTTAGATTTCTGTTCTATGCAAATGAGTGTAGATAATGGTTTGCATATTTAGACATAATATAATATTTTCATTTTTTTTTTCTCTTCCACCTTTTTTGTGCATAAAATGGCTAGAACATTCTCTGTGCTGCTGTCTCCACCTAGTGTCTTGTAATGAGCTCCTGGCTCAGTGAATGGCCTTCTGTCTTGTGATGGTTGTTGTTGTGGTGTGTCATATGCAGCAGCTCAGAGTAATCTGACAGATGCACCATAACCTCTACAGTCCCTCCTCTTACTGTCATAGCTGAGCTTCTCTAGTGGTTCCGATTCATTTATGTCATTGTCAGTTACTATCAATTGTGTAGTTTATAATCAACCAACCATATCTATCTATCGATCTATCTAACATGATAGCATTCAGTCGGATTTTTCCAGTCATCACCTGGTGGAAATTATGGTGTTTGGTGTTTCCCCATGGGAAATAAAATAACCGCAGCAATATTTAACATCTTCCCCACACTGCCTAAATATGTTTACTTTATAAAAGCTCTGGTTACAATAAATAGGAATTGAGCAAGTACATAAAAGGAAGACATGCCCACATTTGAAACCGAGAAGACCAAGCGCCCACAGAGATGATGAGCTCTTCCCCTTTTTACTTCAGTTAAAAAAGCCTGTTGTACTGTCATAGTTTATGCAGCAGTCGTTGCGCCATATCTGTTCCCATGTCGAGCAAGCACTGTTCTTTAGAAGAGCATTTAATTCACATCTTTAAGAGACGCTCTTAATTATTTTACGTCACAGTGTTTCTTTGCTTTATTTTTCAAAATACATCTCTGGATTTAATAGAGTTTTACAATAAAAGTAAATCCCAGTTTTTCAATATGGTCTCAGACATTTATGAAAATTTAAAAGCAAGTTAATTTTGCAAGTTCCTGTGTTACCATGTGTAGCGAGGAGTATTTGAGTCTCCTCCTGGCCTGGAAGTTGCAGGAGCAGTTCCTGGTGGGTTAGTTGCTCGTCCCTGTTCTGTCAGTTCGGACAACATCATACTTGCCTCACAGCAACTATGCTGCCTCTTTTCATTATTCGTCAAATGTTACAGCTGCTCAAGGCATGTTACACGGACTCTTTCGGCAAAACATCTTCATATGCTAACAAAATTTTGTCTTCTGACACCTGACCTAAATGTCTACATTTTTCCGCTTCTCTGTTCAAAAATGTGATCATAATCATATTTTAACAATAGTCATTTAAGGGATAATGTACGCAAAACTATCCATCTTGTTTTTAACTAAAGAGGGGGTACGGTTTAACTTGAATGTGCGAGACTTCCGTTCTCTTCCCTTCCAGTTATTCTAGCAGTACAAAAACAGTCCATAATGCTGTTTGACATTGCAAAACAGGTATTTCATTATTATATTATTATTTTAATTTATTACCGTAATCAATAACACATTGGTTTGTAGTACAAATATATATATATATATATATATATATATATAGCCTATATATATACACACACACACACACACACACACAGTTTTGACAGTTTAGTGGGATAACTGAATTCTGGTTTAAATTAATTATATACAAGGTTTTTTTTAATTGAAAGAATGTTTTGAAAGAATAGAATATGAATTCAGATGGAATGATTCCACTCAATGATGAACAATGAATATGTCTGAAATGGAATTAATAAAAGACAAAGGGAAGAATTTTAATGATGATTTTAAAATAAAATATAAAATTATTAAATATCAGCACCGACATAATACTGGTGGCTTCTGCGCCAATTCTGATATATATACATATATTTTAATTATTTTTTATTCTTATTTACTCGCACATTCACAGAAAATACCTTACATCTGCATTGCAAAAATTAACCAACTGGATTAATGGCCATGATTTTGAAATTGAATGCCCAACAAGCACATTTGGGTCTGAGAAAATAATATATAGGCCTTTATGCTATAGTCTGATGTTTAGGACTAAAAACTCACAGACTTTTTTTTTGTTTAATATAAAATAAAACAAAGTTGACAACTAACTGTTTAGTGTGGAATTAGTTTTGTATGACATTAATGCTCTTTTTGTGGGAATTCAATCATCCCCGGACTTTTATGACCTTTCACTTGATTTGTGGGTGGCATGTAGCAAGTATCATATCCTTGGCAGTTATAGGCTAAAGAAATACTCAATTAAAAAGTGAAAAGATATTAGTAATTCAGACAAAGTGTGCATCTGATTATCTTTAAATAGTTATGGAATAGCTACATATTAAACTAATTGTGACTGTTGACTTGATAAGCTATGCAGAAAGCATATAGGCCTAATGCGTTTATTTTGCGTCCTTATTTTGGTTTCAGTTCTGTACTTCCACCTTCTCAAATGAGCTAATTATAGGCGTACATTATCTTTTATCTTTCACTGTTACTGCAGCCATATACAAAGTGATGCAACTCCTTAATGTACGCTCTTCACAAGTTATGCTTTTGCAGTTCAGCAGTCAAGTTTGTGTGTGCCCACTTTGCAAGCTTTCTCACCCACATTAAAGATAGCATCAAACATCTTGGTCCCTCAGGTTAAAAGGAAATATGCTTTAAATATTCACAGGAAGTCTTCAGTGGTCATATATAATGCCTTACAGATGTCTAGAGAATTATTGTCTCCATCAAGCTCTATCATTCAGTCTTCTCACGGATAGACTTAAAGGTAACAAAATTTGGTTATGTTTTCTTTGCAAATGTATTGTTGTTTATACAGGCTATTGCCTATTTCAAAATGTTACTCACTATGTGAAGGTTTGGTTAGTAAGTGACGAACACAGATATTAATTTTGTTATATTGTGGAACCATTCATAAATGTTAATATTCAAAGCATCTGTTAACCTCAGATGACCTTTAAATCCGATTTTATGACAAAGACCAGGGATCTTCTATATTCTGTCTGTACCTGTATCTTAAAGTGTTTTCCCACTTGAGTCCTCTTTCTAAAACACCTTTATATTTCTATTTAGCGCAAAAGGCCTGGGGTAAATTTTTCACCCTGCCATCTGATTTTTGCAGATGTAAAATACAAGTGATATTCATATCGTTGCTGATATGATTTATGTCATTAATCCAAATTACTGAATCAAATGTTCTATGTAAATTAATGACAGTTTTGACAGTTTAGTGGAATAACTGAATTCTGGTTTAAATTAATTATATACAAGTTGTTTTTTTTTAATTGAAGAAATGTTTTGAAAGAATAGAATATGAATTCAGATGGAATGATTCCACTCAAGATGAACAATGAATATGTCTGAAATGGAATTAATAAAAGATAACGGCAAGAATTGTAATGATGATTTTAAAATAAAATACAAAAATTATAAAATATCAACAACGTCGTAATACTGGTGGCTTCTGCGCCAATTCTGAGAGTCTATAGGGTCAAACTTTTATTTTCTTAAAAACAATAACAATATTTGTTGCCATACAAACCTAAATGAATTAGTGCGTCCAGATTTTAGTTTAAATTTTGACCCGTCAACAAAGAAACACAAAACAATGTTTATGTCCAACATAAAATAAATGAACAGATCACTAGATAAAACACTCTAAAAACAAATGTTTTGGCTCAACAACAACTATTTTGGAGTTATGACAACTCATAAAATTATGTTCAGCCAACAAAACTACACTGAGTTAGAGGAATTTAATAAAAGCCAAATTTTTGTGTGGATTACTCCAAAAAATTATTTGTTCCAACTAATTTTGACATAATTCAACATTGTCCACTGCCTAATTTTCAAAGTTATCATGAAAATTTAAAGTAAAAAAAGAAATTTTAGTTACACACAATATTAAGTTAATATAATGATCAATATGTCAACAGGGATCATCAAAATAATGTTTATTTCTTAAAATTTGTTTTTAAGTCAATTAGATGTTTTAATGCAACCATGTATTCATTTAAGCTGTGGTGGAAAAATCCAAGGCATCTTAATCCATCTAACCTTAATTCATTATATTTCTTTTTTCGGTGTAACCATGATTTATTATAAAACTAAAAATATTTTTTTTTACAGATGAACAGTGCAGAGTTCTCCTCCATCTCTAATGCCGCCAGCGGTGTCCCATGTCCTATAAAGCCCCAGCACATTTCCATTTCTGTGCTCATTTGTCTGACTTTCCTGGTGGGACTCCTGCTTAATGTCTTCAGTCTGTGGGTGTTCACATGCAGGACACCAGAATGGACATCCAACACTGTTCTTCAATTTCATCTAGCTGTCAGTGATGTCCTTATATGTCCTATGGGACCGTTTATGGCAGTATATTATCACACTGCTAACTGGCTTTTTGGGGCAGCTCTCTGTCGGCTTAAAATAGCTTTAATAACCTTTCACATTTACAGCAGTATTCTGTTTCTGACCCTCATTAGCATTCACCGCTATGTGGCCGTGGTACGCTACAACCAAGACTCTTACATGAATCGAAAGGACTTTGTCCAGAAGCTCTGTGTTGGAGTTTGGCCTTTTCTGTTGGTTAAAGGAACTGTTTTAGCAGCTGTTTTAGACACAAGCACAGTGGACAATCGCACGTTATGCCTCAGCATTCACCAAGAAAAATATACTGACTTTTATTTCATTGTAAACTTCACTGTCCTCATTCCTGGATTACTTATAGCATTCATTGTTTCTGCGATCTGCTACACGCTTCTGGTGCGCTCGATGTCCCGTCTCGACACTAGCCATGATAGTGGACAAGCTATTAAGAACAAATCACGTAAAATGGTGGCTGTTTGTTTGGCTATTTTTGTTGTTTGTTTCACCCCTATGAATGTGGTGCGCAGTGTGGGTCTTGTGGTCAAGAAATTCTTACCCCACAAATGCAGTCTCCTTTTAAAAGTGGAGACTGCATTCTATGTGTCATGGGTCTTGGCTGGAGCCAATTGCTGTCTCGATCCAATTATCTATTGTTTCAGCTGTCAGAAATTCACAAAAACCTTTCATATCTCTCTTAGGAAAATAGGTTTGAGGCTTGAAATGAGTCATGGTGAATCTTCATAAGATTGCCCTCATGTAAACAAGAACAGCCCTTGGTTAGCAAGGAACATGCTGAAATTGTTGCTATATTGTATCTTATGTGTATCACAGAAACTTTTTTTTTTAATTGCAGTGAAGTTTTGTATATATATATATATATATATATATATACGCCTAATGCAATTTAATGCAAATGAAATACTTTTGCTTATTTTTTTTGAAGCAAATGATTATGTTTTTTTAATGATTGCACTGAAGTGCAGCCATTAAAAGGATTTATTGCTGTAGCATTCTTTTTTTTTTCATTGACATTCCATATATAAGCAACATCAGACCACTTAGGTTATACTTTATTTAAAGTGTCTTAAAATCCATGAATTGTGAGGCTGGTGTTCTTATTAAAGTACCTCAGTGCTCATAACCAGTGTTGGGCAGTAACTAGTTACTAGTAACTTAGTTACACTACATTAGAAAAAGTAGTGTAACTAGTAGTGTAACTAATTACTGTTGCCAGAAAGTCATAATTAAAGTAACAATATTATTTTTAATATAAGGAGTAACTAGTAATGAGTAATATATTACATTCTTTGAGTAACTAGCCCAACACTGCTCATAACATAGTGGTAGAAATGGGTGGAGTTTAGGTTAATGACTGCTGACTAATAAAAGGAAATCCTGTCTTGGTTCCTTTTTGTCACATACACTTATACTGAAATGTTTCAAATGATTTTTGAGGGAGCGTTGCATGACTATAGGTAAGTGCTCTGTGTAGCTTAATATTCATTTTTCAGATGCATGTTTCATTTGGTAATTTAATAAGAATTTAAGGGGAAAGGAAAAATTGCTGGAAAAAGTAAAAAGAAAAAACTGCAGAATTGCCTATTCGGCAACAGGATAGTGCACAAAAAATGTCACACAAATTTACTGTTAACTGATCAAAAATTATATGTGTGTGTGTATATTACACACAGAACTGCTAAATAGGACATCGGTTATTTAATTAAGATCTCTCTCTTTATGAACTTATTTTTTTCTGTTTAAAAACTTTTTTTCTCTTCCAAAACCACTGCATAAATTTCTCTCTCTCGATTAGAAGAGAGAAAAAAATTCGGAGACAGAATGTTTTGGAGAGAACAAAAAAAGTGAGAGAGAAAGTGAGAGAAAATCTTAGGACTTAGCCTCAGGAAGGATAAGGCACTTTCCCCTCCAACTTCATTTTTTTTTTTTTTTTAAATTGCAGATCAGGGCCACTGTAATTTTCAGTTCATCTATTTGATGCATCTGATCGACAACCCACATTTTTTCTCTGCACAGTGGCATTCTTCTAAGATGAACACCTCAGATTTACCCAACGCGAGCCATGAGGATACATGTCCTCCTGAGCCTCAGCACATATCTCTGGCTGTAATCCTCTGTCTGGTCTATCTGCTGGGCCTTCTGCTCAATGGATTCAGCCTGTGGGTCTTCGCCTGCCGCATTCACAAATGGAACTCTGGAGCTGTTCTGCAGTTTAATCTGGCTCTATCTGATGCCATCATCACTCCACTCACCCCACTGATGGCAGCATACTTTGCCATGGATAGCAACTGGATTTTTGGGGATTTTGCCTGCCAGCTGAAGATCGCCGTGCTCAGCATCCACTTTAATGGCAGCGTGATCTTCCTCACACTCATTAGCGTTCATCGATATGTGTCCGTGGTTCATTTCAACCGCTCCTCGTTGATAAAAAGGAAGATATTCGTGAAGAAGCTGTGTGCTGGGATTTGGTGTTTTCTGATAATAACTGGCATTTTCTATGGATGGCTGCTTCCTGTAACCACTGAAGAAAATCATGGGCAGTGTCTTACTATTCATCAGACAAGGTTGACAGATGCTTACTTTATTATTAACTTTGTGATTTTCTTCTTTTGGTGTATTTTACCCTTAACTATATCAGTGTTTTGCTACAGTCGCCTGGCGAGCTCAGTGTCCCGCATTAACATAAATTCTGCTCAGGGTCAATCAGTCAAGAATAAGTCTATGAGGATGATAGGGATATGTGTATTCATATTTGCCCTTTGCTTTCTTCCTCTCAATGTTGTTCGGACTATCGGAGTAGTTGTGAAAAAGTATCATCCCAGTAAATGTGGACTTATGTTGCAGTTGCAAACAGCATATTATGCATGCTATATATTGGCAGGAATCAACTGCTGCTTGGACCCCCTCGTCTACTTTTTTGGCTCACGTAATTTTATCAAAGCATTCAGAAGATCTCTTAAGGTAATAGGGGTCAGACGTAATGTTGAAAACAAAACTGAATCAGAAACAGGAAGTCAAAGTGTAAACAGAAATGTAGTTTCTACTATCTCTTAGGACAATAAGCAATTGAAATGGAAGTTGTGATCAAACTTTCCGGACTCATGTCAGTGAACACGTCCTCAGAGAAGAGATTTGTTGCAAGGGGAAGTTAAAGCTTTTAACAAGGTATGAACTAAAAAAAGTCCAAAACATTGTCCATTTTGATTTCATAATTCATGGTGACTTTAATGGTGCTTTGATAAGCAGCCTACTGCAAGATTACACTTAAAAATATTTTTGTCTTTTATTTATTTATTTGCCATGTATGATCCTATTCCACAATACTGAAATAAAAATATAAAATCTTGCCGATAGTACTGTGAACCAGTGCCGCGATAAGCCTTTGCGGGGCCCTGGGCTAACGCAGCTTTGGGGGCCACCCTAAACCCGCCCCCCCCCCCCCCCCTTTTGGTTACACGCCAATCAAAATAAAAAATGCGATCAAACACTGTATAAAGACGCGCACGATATACTCATGAAATAACAAACACAATGCGCACGTCATAATCCCATAAGAGGCAAAAAAAATTATAATAATAATAATTTAAAAAAATGATGTACATAAATTAAACAATATTTTTGAGTAATAATCTTACAAATCATTAACAGCCCAGCAAATAAAATTAGCCTAAATATCACTCACCATTAAAAGGGCTTTTTCCTGCTCTTCTTATAATGCGCTAGAAGTTATAGACATTTTAAAAATGTATAATTTTGTTTCTCTATTTAACAACATTAACTTACAATAGTGAAAGACATCTTTCCTCATGTATTTGTATTTATTAAGCACCGACAAACACAACAGCAGATGACCATACACTGATAAAAATGATTTTTTGGTTAAGTAAATACTACATAAAAACAACTGTAATTTCTACATTAAATAATTTAGTTCAGGCAAAAATAAAAAAAAGTAAATTCTATGTTAGTACTCAATTTAAGCTTGTAGAAATTAAAGCTTGAACTTATAAGTATATTTTACTTGGAATTGTTTGTTATGTTTACAAGGATTCTTTAAGTAAATATCAAAGTCCTGATCCCGTTGTTCCCATCATGCACTTGGGCATGAATAATTAATAAGGTTAACTTTTTTTCTGTTTTCGAGATGTATTTACACTCTTTTATGGTTGCTTTTGTTGTTAGGTTTAGTAACTTACTGTTTTGTGACATCTGGAGTTGATTTTCTATCAGAATGACCCATTCATACTCAAACACTATCCACTGATTGTCACCATCATTGTGTATGGTGTACCAAGTACTGAGGTCTCTGTGTTCATTTGCGTAGCAATTCTATTGAGTGGGTATATTATCTTAAACGGATAACAAGATGTCTACTTGCTTACTTACATGTTTCTGAGTGAATCACATGCTTTAATAGCATGGTTGTTTACCAGTGCTACATCCATTGAGTAAATTTTAGAAGCCATAACAGAGTAAAATGAACTTAAATATTGCAGATTCAACTTAAAATAATTAAGTAAAATGTACTCATCAAACTCTAACTGGCCATGTTAAATTTACTTATTTCCTTTGCTAATTTTACCTAACTTAGTTAAGTAGACTTTACTTAATTAAATACTTGCATTTTACTTAAAATTGATGTGTGCAAAAACTTGCCAAATAAAAATTAAGTAAATTTACTTATTGTTTTTTTCAGTGTGATGTACAAATAAAATAAAGACCAGTAAAAAGAATAACATCAGTAAACTCAAAAGATAATTTAACATAGCCTACAAACTTACAGTTTAAAAAGCTAAGGTAAGAAAATAAGATTTCAATTTAGTTTTAAACTCATAGACAGAATTTGAAGCTTTCATAGATAAAGGAAGGTTATTCCATAACCTCGGTCCAACTATTGCAAATAGTAAAAGGCAGATAGTATGTTTTATAGCTGGATGTTGTGCTTACGATCAGTAATCACGTCTTTGCATTCAACCAAATTAATTTGCAGAAATCAAAACGCGAGCCCCGCTAGCTGTGAAGCAGGAGCGATAGGCGGCAGAGGATTCCGCTTGGTCTTAAAGCCTTTCTTGAGTGGCTACGTTCGCAATTCAAACGCTTTGGAAAAAGAATAATTCATTTGTTATTTGTATGGTCTAGGGCGGTGGTCATACGAGGTATGCCTGCAAATACGGGACAAACTGATGCCTTAAAAACGGGACGATTCCGTATTATACGGAATGGTTGGCAACCCTATAAATGCAAAAGAGAATTGACTCGGGGGCCCCCTAGTGTTCGGGGCCCTAGGCTGTAGCCCATGTCAAGTATGTATCGCTGCAGCCCGGAGACCTCCAAGTGGGAGGGACTTGCGCCGCAAGAACTCCAAGTGGGAGGGACTTAAGCCACAAGACCTCCAAGTGGGAGGGACTACACCTCCAAGAGGGAGGGTAGGTTTAGGGTTGGGTTTGGTGTAGGCAATATTAACAAGTCCCACCCATTTGGAACTGACCTGCCCATTTGGAACTGGCTCCGACCTCCGTTTATACCCATCTCGCCCATGTTGCCCATTAGGATAACGCGGCCCTGCTGTGAACATGTTACTGGCCTTCACTGTCTAGTTGAGCACAAGCAAAAAGGATGTTACTGCTCACAACACTGTGGAATGCATTAAGAATTTGTTAAAATTATTTTCTAAATATTTATTCAAGTCTGCAAAGTAATGTTTTAGAACATGAACATGTGCCAGGCTAGTAACCTTTCACAACATGCTATTGATAACTAAATGCAGCAAGAATTTTGAAAGTTTGATTCAGCTGAATTTTTCAGATGGTATGACTGAAATTGATATCTAAACTAATATTTTGAATTGTAGTATTGACATTTCAAATAGCCTGCGACAGTCATGCTAACAAGTGAGTGAAGCTAAATAGAAGATCCATTTTGAAGCTGTTTATCTCACTGTTGATGACTGATACAAGATATAAAATAACGTTCATTGGCTCAGTGTTTTTCCTATTAGGCTGTTATTAATATATATATATATATATATATATATATATATATATATATATATAATGTAACTTGTAAATATTTTGTAAATGTAACTGTACAAACATTTTTCAAAACAATTGGAGCATTCAAATTTCCTGTTGTTTAAACTTGTTCTTATCTGTACTATAATAAAGAGATTTACGAAGTGAGTCAGTTTATGCGTGTGTTTTTTTGTCCTGTTACTGGCGAAAACCGCAGGACTCCCGAGTGACGTCAGGACATTATTTGCGTGACGTCGGCCACAGGTAAAGCATTTCCTTCCCGTTTGTGGATCAGTTTCGCTCCCACTTGTTCACGGTGGATAGAGAACAGAATGGGGAAGATTCAGGAATTCGAAATAACTCTTAATAACAACAAAACAGTTTATAGTCCAGGTGAATCCCTCTCCGGAACTCTGAAAATCTCAATTGCACAGCCAATACAATGTAAAGGTAAGTAAACAAACGACTCCAATTATTGCACACCGCAGCCACCCATTGTGTTTTCTTTCACTGGATGATTAAAAAAAAGTTTCTAAACAAGTTTACTTCTTAAAGTACAATAGCCTACTTGTGTATCAAACGTAAATCTTAGCCCACTGGTTGTTTTCCTAGACGTTCTCACGTTTAGAGTTAGTTTTGTGTTCTCGCATCGAGGACTGAAACTGGTCTTAGCGAAACTTGTTGCGGATCTTTTATTGACATGTCAACGCGGAATAGTGCATGAACCTCTTACCGCTTTCTTAGTTCTCTAAAATTCCCGTAAAAACCATAAACAGGGTGTTTTAGGAACACTGGCGATAATACATGTTAATAAACACGCTGAAATAATTGTATAGCCTATAATCCATTCTGTTTCTCGATACCTTGCCAGGCCAGGTGAACTAATCGCAGTTTCGGTTATCGGGTTCAGCATTTTAAAACAATGACTGAGAAAATTATTTATGAAGACCTGCATTTAAGTAAAACTTGGGACATAAATTAGTGTAAGGAAACCAACATATTCATGTAACGCATGAGCAGTTGCTTGGCCGTGTTTATTGTTTTTCCTAACGCTTAATTTGCATATTTATGCATTGAGCCTTCAGCAGTCAGTCATTCAGACCTTGAAACAAATTTAAATGGTCAAACAAATCTGATTTTGAAATCTGTTTTCAATATCATACATGAATGCAATTTGCTGCAATACTGGTCAGACTGCTTGGTGCAAAAATAAAAGTAGATGCATCTTCTCACACACCACCTGTTGATACCAGCACCTGTTTCACCCAGCCTCGGTAATTTTCAGCGCACCTGTTCATGTTAAGGTCAAATATCCTGACACAGCTAAGCCGAACAATCAATATTGCTTATCCACTGCAGTATTTAAAATAGCCTAAATCTGCTGTGATTTCTGGATACTTGAAGGAATGTAAGCTTTAAAGATCCCATTAATTGTGCCTTTTTTTGTGCAGAATAGGTATGGGCATGTAGTATAATGAATATGACCATCAAAAAAGTATAAGGCTTTGTTACTTGCAATATCGAATGATTTCATATGCAGATACAGTAAAGCTCTGGCTTGTGTATCTACATCCATAAAGCTAATATAAGAGTAACCAGCAGAATCTATTGTCCAGAAAGACAATACAGCTACTGTTTGACTTTGGGCCTGATCTTGGCCATGGGATCAAGGTGAAATGTCTCTGAATATACATGAAAATGTCAGCCTATAGACCTGTCGGCCTATTCTGTGTAAAAAAAAAAAAAAAAACACCAACCAATGTGAACAAGGAAGCATGATTAAAAGTGTTGCGAACCGCTGCGGACAAGGCAAATGTGATAAGACTAAAAATAAGTCAGAGTGCAGTCAAAATGATAGTTTGGAAAAAAAAAAAAAAAAAAAAAAAACCCAGATGTAATCATCAGTTTTACAGTGATA
>JAFVLL020027548.1:24570-57176 GCA_021397915.2 Tor tambroides
ACACTGACTGAATCAATCATTTTCTTTTTGAACCTTGCCTTATACACAGAGGCATTCTCATGTTAGAATAGAAAAGGGTCCTGTCCAAACTGTTGTTATAATATTAGAAGCACACAATTTCCTATAATATCATTATATGCTTTAACATTAAGAGAAATTACTAAAGTAGTCAAACCTGTTCATTAGAAGGGGGCGACCCAATACTTTTGGCAATATAGTGTATGTTGGAATTCTGCAGCTGAACACAAATACCTAAAAATAAGTTGAAATAATGTAGGCTGATGCTTTTTCAGCAGAAGCACATACCATTGATTAACCACATCAGTCAGTAGTGATTGTTTAATTCATTTCATTTTGATTAAAGATTACCAAAAACAAACATTTTTTTTTTTCCTTTGAAACAACATGCACTGATGACTCGTTCATAAAACCAGATTAAGAAAGTAAATGGTGTCAGTTTTGTTTTAATGTTGACTTTAAAGGTCGCTAGATGGCACCTCATCCACTTTCGTTCGCAGATGATAAAAGTATTCTCTGTTCCTCTTTGTACTGTTTCTCACATGCTGACATTTTGTAAAGTAACCAAGTTTTAATTCATGCTATTACAGAGCAGCGAGTCAGTGAAGGAGCTGTACACCCTGTTGAAGGAGAAGCTTGAAGCTTCTAAGAAAAGCCCCCCGGAACCAGAGGAAGCCCCTTCTCTGGATCTGGGCCTTCACCCTGTTACTGTGCCCTCCACCCCCTCCACCCCCACAACCCCCCTTTGAGAGAGACTGGACGCCCCAGCCACTAGAGAGCAGCAACAGCAATCATGTTCACATATGATAGACAACAAGTCTTATGTCATTAAGACTGACCTGAACGTGTGTAAAATTTAACAGTGCTGGTTATGAGTTTTGTTGTTGTTGTTTTTTCTTTTATAAAGGTCATTTTTAAAAGCATTTTCCATTTTGCAATTTTGTTGGCTCAGCTATTTTCCATTTATATGCTTCTTTTAAGAAAATGTAGTCTTTTTTCATTGTTGAATAAGTTCAACTATAGTCTCTTATGTACAGCATTTCATGGTTGAGTTTGTTTTGCTTTGGATTGTGTCAGTGACAAGCCCTAGTGTAAATAAAATAATTGGTAAAAGTTTACAGTCCTCGATTTTCGAGTGTTTAAATGCATTAAACTTAACTGATTAGAAGATTTTTTTTTTTTTTGCCCAACACTGTGTCCAAGCCAGACATGGCTACAAGACACAACACAATCAATCGCAGATCACTGACATTCAGAAGACTGGCCTCTCTTTCTGAACGCAAACTACAGTCTCGCACAAGTATAAGTACAAGGTATTATTATTATTATTAATTTTTCATGAAATACGCTTTTTTACATAGAGTTTTTAAGGTCTAAGATGAATTATCTATTGTTGGCTTTATTATGGCTGTTAAAATAATATGGCTATAAAAGGAGGCAAAAAAATAAATAAATAAAAATAGGAAATATGGAATATTAAAAAATGATTTCCTGGCCTGGAAGTGTCATGAATATTTGTACAGTTTTTAAAAATTATAGAAAAGGTTATGAGAAATTTCAACTGTTGCATTACGCTTAGCGCTTACAAACTTCATCAGCTTATTTAGAAAATGTAATCTCTCTAAAAATCAATATTTGAAAGTCCTAATTGGACAAAAAGTTTAATATAATCTTGGTAAATTATGAATTTGTCTCTCTAATTTATCCTAGGTTTCTTCAGTAAGTAATATTTTCCTCTATTGGATCTATATGTTAAAGACACTAGAGCAAAACCTTTTTTTTTTTGCATGCTCTGGTCAATTTTGAGACTTTGGGATATTTTTGTTCCATTAGCATGTATTTTTTCAGAGTGGGAAAAAGCCTCCAAAGTACACATCAAAGTATTTATTTTATTACACTTTACCTATTTGTGTATGTATATTTTAATTTCAGTACATATCTTTTCACTTCAGTAGAATGCACATTCCTAGAGGTCTTTACATAGGGTTTGATCATATAACATTCATACATAACATTTTATTCCTAAAACTTCATTCATTCATTCATTTACTGACTAACTGTTGGCAGTATTTTCTGATTCATGGAGTGACAAAATGAAATATCTTTTTTGATCAAAATCCCCTTTGTAAAAATGACTGCAGTGTGTGAGAAAATGGCTTCATCCAATGTTTAGATTTCTGTTCTATGCAAATTAGTGTTTTATTAATAAGATAATGATTTGCATATTTAAACATAATATCATTTTCATTAGTTAACTATTTTTTTTCTCTCTATTCACCTGTGTTGTACATAAAATGCCTAGAACATTCTCTGTGCTGCTGTCTCCACCTAGTGTCTTGTAATGAGAGCCTGGCTCAGTGAATGGCCTTCTGTCTTGTGATGGTTGTTGTTGTATCATATGCAGTAGCTCTGTGTAATCTGACAGATGCACCACATAACCTCTACAGTCCCCCCTCGTACTGTCATAGCTGAGCTTCTCAAGTGGTTCTGATTCATTTGTCATTGTAAGTTGCTATCAATTGTGTAGCTTAACTAATCAACCAACCAACCAACTAACTATCTGTCTAACTAACTATCTATATAACTAACTAGCTAACTAACATGATAGCATTCAGTCAGATTTTTCCAGTCAGCACCTGGTGGAAATTGTTATGATGTACAGTATGGTGTTTCCCCATGGGAAATAAAGTAACCGCAGCAATATTTAAAATCTTCCCCACACTGCTAAAATGTGTTTACCTTATAAAAGCACTGGTTAAAATAAATAGGAATTGAGCAAGTACATAAAAGGAAGACATGGCCACATTTGAAACCGAGAAGACACCAAGCGCCCACAGAGATGATCATGATAAGCTCTTCCTCGTTTTACTTCAGTTAAATAACAAAGCGGTTGCTGTGCCATATGTTCCCACGCCGAAAATACAACTGTTCCAAAATACAACTTTAGATTTAAAAGAGTTTACAATAAAAGTAAATCCCAGTTTTTCAGTATGGTCTCAGACATTTAAATGTATGAAAATGTAAAAACGTTAATTTTGCAAGTAGCTAGTTCCTGTGTTACCATGTGTAGTTTGCAAGTGTTGCCAACTTAGCAATTTTGTTGCTAGATTTAGCAACTTTTCACACTACCCTACCAACTTTTTAAAATGTATTTGGCAACTTTTAGCAACTTGTTACTAGAAAAGTGACTCAAATTATAAAAAAGTCATGCATTTTTTCCCCTTATCCACACAAAAAGGATAAACTATTCAACAGCTAGCCAGCCAAGCAGCACGTCAGCTGGTAGAGAATTGGAGAGAGGTGCCTAGTACACATGTGAATCAAGTTGCTAATTGCACTTGTTCAATAATAATTGTTCATTTATGATACACCTTTAGTTGTTTGTACCTATAATTGTTAATCATAGGTACACTGTTTATCTTATTATCTTAAAAATCGATCTTATCTGTTTATCAGAATGTAATGTGTAGTTTAAAATACAGGTAAAATGCCTGTGAAAAATTAATAGGCCTACAGAAAATTCCTTCATATTAACACAGTACACTGTGCCCTATTTTTATGGATTTTCCTGAGAGTGTAACTTTTATCTTACTATCAATACACTGCTTAAAACTATAATTGTTAATAATGTGTAGTTTTATTAGTTATTTAGAAAATACATATGTAGGCTAATTGTTCAAAAATGTGTAACTTTTCAATAATTCAATGCTTTATTTAAAAATTAAATTTATAGGCATATTTATAAATATTTATATTAATTTTACGAACACATCTAAATGAACATATTTCAAATTATATTCTTTGCTGAGATTTAAGTAACTTCAATGTGTATTCTTCGCAATGATGATGTCACAACGTCATTTAGTAACTTAAAGCAACAAAACGACCTGCCTTTAGGAACTTTGTCTGAAAATGAGTTGGCAACACTGGTTGTGGTTTGTAAGTCTCAGATGGGCAAGAGCAGCTCCTGGTGGGTTAGTTGCTCGTCCCTGTTCTGTCAGTTCGGACAACATCATGCTTGCCTCACAGCACCTACGCTGCCTCATTTCATTATTCGTCAAATGTTACAGCTGCTCAAGGCATGTTTCACGGACTCTTTCTGCAGACTGTCTTCATATGCTGACAAAATTTTCTCTTCTGACACCTGAACTAAATGTCTACATTTTTCCGCTACTCTGTTAAAAAATGTGATCATAATCATATTTTAACAATAGTCATTTAAGGGATAATGTATGCAGAGCTATCCCTAAAATGGGGTGCGGTAATTTTTAACTTGAATGTGCGAGACTTCCGGTCTCTTCCGCTTCCAGTTATTTTAGCAGGACAAAAACAGTCCGTAATGCTGTTTGATATTGCAAAAAAGGTATTTTATTATCATATTATTTTAATTTATTATCGTAATCATGAACACATTGGTTTGTAGCGCAAATAGTTTTACTGTTTATTGCACTTTTTTAGTCTTATTTTCTCGAACATTCACAGGAAATACTTTTTTTTCTGCATTGCAAGAAATGTGGATTAATGGCCATGATTTTGAAATTAAATACCCAACAAACACATTTGGGTCTGACAAATAATATATAGCATGATGTTTAGGACTAAAAACCTCAGAGACTTTTTTATTTAGCATAAAATAAAACAAAGTTGGCAACTAACTGTTTAGTATGGAATTAGTTGTGTATGGCATTAGTGCTCTTTTTTTGTTTTTGTTTTTTTGTGGACATTCAAGCCATCCCCGGACTTTTATGACCTTTCTCTTGATTTGTGGGTGGCATTTAGCAAGTATCATATCCTTCCTTTGCAGTTATAAAGAAATACTCAATTAAAAAAGTGCAAAGAACTTAGTAATTCAGACAAAGTGTGCATTATCATTAAATAGTTATGAAACAGTTACATAAGAAACTAATTATGACTATTGACTTGATGAGCTATGCAGAAAGTATATAGGCCTAATGCATTTATTTTGCATCCTTATTTTGGTTTCAGTTCTGAACTTCCACCTTCTCAAATGATCTAATTATAGGCGTACATTTTCTTTTATCTTTCATTTTCACGGCAGCCATATACTAAGTGATGCAACTCTTTGCATGCTCTTAACAAGTTATGCTTTTGCAGTTCAGCAGCCAAGTCTGTGTGCACCCACCTTGCAAGCTTTCTCACCCACATTAAAGATAGCATCAAACACCTTGGTCCCTCAGATTAAAAGGAAATATGCTTTAAATGTTCACAGGAAGTCTTCAGTGACCATATATAATGCCTTACAGATGTCTAGAGAATTATTTTCTCCATCAAGCTCCATCATTCAGGCTCCTCACGGATGGACTCAGAGGTAACAAAATTTGGTTATGTTTTCTTTGCAAATGTATTGTTTATACAGGCTATAGCCTATTTCAAAATGTTACTCACTATGTGAAGGTTTGGTGAATAAGTGTCGAACACAGATATTATTATTTTGTTATATATTATGGAACCATTCATAAATGTTAGCTTCTGTTAACCTCAAATGACCTTTAAATCTGATGTTATGACAAAGACCAGGGATCTGCATCTTCTATATTCTCGCTGTGCTTGTATCTTAAGGTGTTTTCACACTTGAGTACTCTTTATAAAATGCCTTTATAGTTCTATTTGGTGCAAAAGGCCACAGGGTAAATTTTTCACACTGCACTGATTTTAGCAGATGTAAAATACATGTGATGTACCTAAAAATACCTATTTGCTGATATGATTTATGTCATTAATCCAAATTACTAAATCAAATAAAAAAATCTAAATTAACACATTTTGACAATTTAGTGGAATAACTGAACTGTGGTTTAAATGAATTGTATACAGGGTTATTTTTTAATTGAAGGACTGTTATAATAGCAGTAGACTAGGAATTCAGATGGAATGATTCTACACAGTGATGAACAATGAATATGTCTGAAATGTAATTAATAAAAAGTAACTGCAAGAATTGTAATAATGATTGTAAAATAAAATAAAATTATAAAATATCAGCAACTACTTGCCACTGGGGGCTTCGGCAGAGTCATCTGGTCAAACTTGTATTTTCTTAAAAACGTTAACAATATTTGTTGAAATACAAACATAAATGAATTAGTGTGTCCAAACTTTAGTTAAAATTTTGACCCATTAACAAAGATTTAATTAAAATTAACAGATTGCTCGATAATACACTTTAAAAACAAATGTTTTGGCTCAGCAACAACTAGTTTGGAGTTATGACAACTTATAAACTTAATAAACTTATAACTTAATAAAATTCTGTTCAGCCAACAAAACTACACTGAGTTAGAGGAACTTAATAATTGGTAATATAAACCCAAATTTTTCTGTTGATTACTCAAAAAATGAGAAAGTTTGGTTTAAGTTGCACACAATATTAAGTTAATATAATGATCAATAATATTATGTCAACAGAACTCTTCAGAATAATGTTTACAACTTTAAAGGATTAACTGAATCAGTAAATTAAATGTTTTAATGCAATCATGCATTCAAGTTGGAAAAATCCTAGGCATCTTAACCCATCTAATTCATTATATTTCTTTCTTCCATGTAACCATGATTTATGATAATGAAGCTAAAAATATTATCATCATCTGTTTTTGTTTTTTTTTATAGATGAACAATGCAGAGTTCTCCTCCATCTCTAACGCCACCAGCGGTGACATCAATAGGTTTTGTCCCATAAAGCCCCAGCACATCTCCGTTTCTGTGCTCATTTGTCTGACTTTTCTGGTGGGACTCGTGCTTAATGTCTTCAGCCTGTGGGTGTTCACATGCAGGACACCAGAATGGACGTCCAACACTGTTCTTCAATTTCATCTAGCTGTCAGTGATGTCCTTATGTGTCCCATGGGACCGTTTATGGCAGTATATTATCACACTGCTAACTGGATTTTTGGGAAAGCTCTTTGTCGGCTTAAAATAGCTTTAATAACCATTCACATTTACAGCAGTGTTCTGTTTCTGACTCTCATTAGTATTCACCGCTATGTGGCCGTGGTACGCTACAACCAAGACTCTTACATGAATCGAAAGGACTTTGTCCAGAAGCTCTGCACTGGAGTTTGGCTTTTTGTATTGATTAAAGGAACTGTTTTAGCAGCTGTTTTAGACACAAGCACAACAGCCAATCGCACTTTATGCCTCAGCATTCACCAAGGACAATATACTGACTTTTATTTCATTGTAAACTTCAGTGTCCTCATTCCTGGATTACTTCTTGCATTCATTGTTTCTGCGATCTGCTACACTCTTCTGGTGCGCTCGATGTCTCGTCTCGACACTAGCCATGATAGTGGACAAGCTATTAAGAACAAATCACGTAAAATGGTGGCTGTTTGTTTGGCAATTTTTGTTGTTTGTTTCACGCCTATGAATGTGGTGCGCAGTGTGGGTCTTGTGGTCAAGAAATTCTTACCCCACAAATGCAGCCTCCTTTTAAAAGTGGAGACTGCGTACTATGTGTCATGGATCTTGGCTGGAGCCAACTGCTGTCTCGATCCAATTATCTATTGTTTCAGCTGTAAGAAATTCACGAAAACATTTCATATCTCTCTTAGGAAAATAGGCTTGAGGCTTGAAATGAGTCATGGTGAATCTTCATAAGACTGACCTCATGTTAGCAAGAACAGCGTTAGGTGAAACTGTTGCTGTATACAGTATATTATATGTATTATGTATGTGTTAGCATTTTGTGTTGATTATTCCCGGAACCTTTTTTTTTAAATTGTTGTGAAATTTTGTATAGAGGCTTATATTTAATGCAATTTAATGCAAATTAAATACTTTTGCTTACTTTTATGAAGCAAATGATTGTAATGTTTGTTAATGATTGCACTGAAGTGCAGCCATTTATTGTCATCACATTTTTTTTTTCATTGACATTCCGTATATAAGCAACATCAGACCACTTAGATGCAAAAAATAAAAATGGTTATACCTTATAACCATTTTCATAAGGTGTCTTATTATCCATGAATCATGAGGCTGGTGTTCTTATTAAAGCACCTCATGCTCATTCTTAACATAGTGGTAGGGGTGGAGTTTAAGTTAATGACTGCTGACTAATAAAAGGAAATCCTGTCTTGGTTCCTTTTTTATTACGTACACTTATACTGAAATGTTCAAGTAAAGTTGTGTGCTTTCGTGTAGTCACTTCATCATACAATTTACATATTTCAAATGAGCTTTGAGGAGAGCGTTGCATGACCTGGTAAGTGCTCTATGTAGCTTAATATTCATTTTTCAAGGTATGTTACATCTGGTGATTTAAATAAGAATTTAAGGGGAAAGAAAAAATTGCTGGAAAAAGTGAAAAGAAATGAAAAACTGCAGCATTGCCTATTCTGCAACAGGATAGTGCACAAAATATTTCTCACAAATTTACTGTTAACTGATCAAAAATGATATATGTGTATGTGTGTGTAAGTTTATATTACACACAAAACTGCTAAATAGGACATCAGTTATTTAGTTCAAATAGAGTTTAAATACCTTTTAATTAATTTATTAATTTATTAACTGCAGCAAAAAAAATAAATAAAAAATAATAATAATAAACATAAAAAAAAATAAATAAATAAAAAAGTGTTTTAGATCTTTCCTGAAATTATTTTTTCTCTCTGTTTGTTTTTCTCTCCACATTTTTCTCTCTCTATAACTTTTTTCTCTCACTGAAAAAGTTTTCTTTCTCTCATTAAAAAAATTTTTTTTGGAGAGAAAAAAATTAAGAGAGAAAGAAAGACAGAAAATCTTAGGACTTAAGCTCAGGAAGGATCTGGATCTGATTTTTTTTTTCTGCCAACTTGTTTTTTTTAAAGTTGCAGATCAGGGCTACTGTAATATTCAGTTCATCTATTTGCAATATTTAAAATCTGATCATCAACCCCTCATTATTTTCTGCACAGTGGCATTCTTCTAAGATGAACAATTCAGATTTATTCAACGCGAGCCATGAGGATACATGTTCTCCTGAGCCTCAGCACGTGTCTCTGGCTGTGATCCTCTGTCTGGTCTATCTGCTGGGCCTTCTGCTCAATGGATTCAGCCTGTGGGTCTTCACCTGCCGCATTCACAAGTGGAACTCTGGAGCTGTTCTGCAGTTTAATCTGGCTCTGTCTGACGCCATCATCACTCCACTCACCCCACTGATGGCAGCATACTTTGCCATGGATAGCAACTGGATTTTTGGGAATTTTGCCTGCCAGCTGAAGATCGCCGTGCTCAGCATCCACTTCAATGGCAGCGTGATCTTCCTCACACTCATTAGCGTTCATCGATATGTGTCCGTGGTTCACTTCAACCGCTCCTCTTTGATAAAAAGGAAGATATTCGTAAAGAAGCTGTGTGCTGGGATTTGGTGTTTTCTGATAATAATTGGCATTTTCTATGGATGGCTGCTTCCTGTAACCACTGAGGAAAATCACGGGCAGTGTCTTACTATTCATCAGACGAATTTGACAGATGCTTACTTTATTATTAACTTTGTGATTTTCTTCTTTTGGTGTATTTTACCATTAGCTATATCAGTGTTTTGCTACAGTCGCCTGGCGAGCTCGGTGTCCCGCATTAACATAAATTCTGCTCAGGGCCAATCGGTCAAGAATAAGTCTATGAGGATGATAGGGATATGTCTATTCATATTTGGCCTTTGCTTTCTTCCTCTCAATGTTGTTCGGACTATCGGAGTAGTTGTGAAAAAGTATCATCCTAGTAAATGTATTATTATGTCGCAGTTGCAAACAGCGTATTATGCATGCTATATACTGGCAGGAATCAACTGCTGCTTGGACCCTCTCATCTACTTTTTTGGCTCACGGAATTTTATCAAAGCATTCAGAAGATCTCTTAAGGTAATAGGGGTCAGACGCAATGTCGAAAACAATATTGAGTCAGAAACAGTAAGTCAAAGTGTAAACAGAAATGTAGTTTTTACTGTCTCTTAGGGCATTAGGCAATTGAAATGGAAGTTGCGATCAAACTTTCCGCTCTCAAGCCAGTGAGCACGTACTCAGAGAAGAGATGACGTTGCAAGGGGAAGTTAAAGCTTATAAGGGCGCATGAACTAAAAAAAACTGTCCATTTTGGTTTCATGGTGACTTTAATGGTGCTTCGATAAGCTGCCTACTGCAAATATTTTTGTCTTTTATTTATTTATTTGTCCTGTATTATCCTATTCCACAATACTGAAATAACATATTTTTAGTGTAATCTTGCCAATAGTATTGTGAATTTGACAGAAAATGTTACTGTGGCCTTCACTGTCTACAGTTGAGCACAAGCAAAAGAATGTTTCTGTTAACAAAACTGCTGTGGAATGCATTAAGAATTTGTTCAACTGATTTTGTAAATATTTATTCTAGTCCACAAAGTAACGTTTTAGAACATAAAAACAGGCGCTGGCTCTGTGCTAGGCTAACCCTTCAAAACATGCTAATGATAACTAGAAGCTTTGAAAGTTTTATTCAGTTGAATCTTTCAGACGGTAGCCTATGAATAAAACGGATAACTAAACTAATATTTTGAATTGTAGATAGACCTGACATTTCAAATAGCCTGCGACAAGCATACTAGCATGCGAGTGAAACTAAATAAACAGAAAATCCATTTTAAGCTGTTTATCTCAGTGTTGATTACTGATACAAGATATAAAATAACGTTCATGGGCTCAGTGTCTTTCCAATTATTATTTTTTTGTCTTTGTAAACTGTAAATGTTTTGTAAAAAGAGCATTAAAATGTCCTATTGTTAAACTTTTCTTATTTGTACTATAATAAAGAGATTTAAGAAGTGAGTCAGTTTACGTGCGTTTTCTTTTTCCTGCTGCGAGAACTGCAGGACTCCGAGTGACGTCAGGACATTATTTGCGTGACGTCGGCCACAGGTAAAGCATTTCCTTCCCTTGTGGATTAGTTTCGCTCACCCACCTGTTCACGGTGGATAGAGAACAGAATGGGCAAGATTCAGGAATTCGAAATAACTCTAAATAACAACAAAACAGATTATAGTCCAGGCGAATCCCTCTCCGGAACTCTGAAAATCTCAATTGCACAGCCAATACAATGTAAAGGTAAGTAAACAAATGACTCAACAAATGTCTTTTTTTTTCTTAAAGTTTCTAAACAAGTTTACTTCTTAAAGTACCCTACTTGTGTATCAGACGTAAATGTTAGCCCACTGCTTGTTTTCCTAGACACGCGGACGTTAGAGTTGGTTTTGTGTTCGCTCATCGAGGACTGAAACTGGCGTGAGCGAAACTTGTTGCGGATGTTTTATTGACATGCCAACGCGGAATAGAGCACAAACCTCTTACCACTTTCGTTTCTATCTTAGTTCTCTGAAATTTTTGGAATGTTTTAGGGACACTGACAATAATACATGTTAATAAACACGCTGAAAGAATTTTGTATAATCCACTCTGTTTCTCGATACCTTGCCAGGTGAACTAATCGCAGTTTCGGTTATCGGTTTCAGCGTTTTAAAACAGGGACTGAGAAAAATAAGTATGAAGACCTGCATTTGTAAAACTAAGGTAGGCTACTAGGACCTAAAATAGTGTAAGGAAACAAACATATGGTTGTAACGCATGGGCAGCTGCTTGGCGGTGTTTATTGTTTTTCCGAACGCTCAGTTTGCATATTTATGCCTTGAGCCTTCAGCAGCGTGTTTGAGTCAGTCATTCAGATTGGGCTAAACATCTTTAAATTGTCAAACAAATCTGATTTTGAAATCTGTTCTCAGTATCATACTAAATGCAATATACTGCAATACTGGTCAGACTGCTTGGTACAAAAATAAAAGTAGTGTATGCATCTTCTCACCCACCACCTGTTGATACCAGCACCTGTTTCACCTCAGTGCTTTTCAGTACACCTGTTCATGTTAGGGTTAGATATCCTGAAACAGCTAAGCCTAACAGTTAATATTGCTTATCCACTACAGTTTTTTTTAGGACAAAATAAATGTGATTTCTGGATACTTGAAGGAATGTAAGCCTTGTAGATCCCATTACTGTGCGCCTTTTCTGATTTGTGTAGAATAGCATGTAGTGTTCATAATATGACTAGCTATGAAAAAAGTATAAGGCTTTGTTATTTGTAATATGCATATCGAATGTATTTTCATATGCAGATACAGTACAGCGCTGGCTTGTGTATCTACATCCATAAAATTAATATAAGAGTAAACAGCAAAATCTATTGTCCAGAAAGACAATGCAGCTACTGTTTGACTTTGGGCCTTATCTTGGCCATGGGATCAAGGTGAAATGTCTCTGAATATAATAAAAATGTCAGCCTATAGACCTATCGGCCTATTCTGAGTAAAAATAAAAAACACCAGCCAGTGTGAACAAGGAAGCGTGATTAAAAGTGTGTTGTTTTCGCACATTGAGAACCACTGTGGGCTAGGCAAATGTGATAAGACTGAAAATGAGTCAGAGTGCAGTCAAGATGATAGTCTGAAAAAAGTCACACCAGATGTAATGATCAGTTTTTCAGTGATATGAGAAAGAAAGCAAGTCATGTGGTTATGTCTGTGGTTTGGGGCTGGTCTATTGTTTGAGCTGAGATGTTGATGAAGAATACTCACCAAACTGGTTCGCTCACATTCCAGATTAAGGACAACAGTAATAACAATCGCACACAGTCACCATTACAACTTTACGGAGAAGTCATCTGACAGTATTTAAAATAATAACAGTTCTATTTAAGTCTTTATTTTTTGGATTCTTTTAGCTGTCTTTTTTGACCTGAGCAATTAATTTGCCCTCTTTTCAGGTGTATTAATCAACAGCAGATGCTTTTTTAATGGTTGGACAAAAGTTTCTACCTACATCAGTTCTTAAATGTCAGTTAATATTCTGTTCAATACATCAGAGTGACCAATCATTAGATCTTTAGATTCCAGATGTTGTTGTTGTTGTTCACCCAGTTTCTTACTGGAGTCTCTTCTGACATATTTCCCATGGTTGCTTATGTATCTGTGGTAACATCTCTAATTGCTAGCACTCAATGTGTGTCTTGGGGTTAGAGAGAGAGAGAGAGAGAAGGGAAATAGAGGAAATAAATGTTAGCAAACAGATAGAATCACAAAGACAAGGATTTTAAAGAAAGAAATTGACAAATAAAGACTGCATATTAATATCTGTATTCATTTCTGTCAGGGGTTGGGGACCTATCTTTGTAAATTAGCTTATTGCTTTTTTGCAGATTTATTTATTTAGTGGCACGTTTATATTTTTTCAGATAAGGTATGTTTTTGGACCATTTGAAGTAGAATTTAAATTTTCATTAAACTAGTCAAAATGCTATGCCCAATTCATAGTCTAATATGTAGGCTAAACAATTAAAAGCTTGTGGTGTTAAAAAGGTAAAAAGAAATTCAGAAAAAATTCAGGCTGTCTTTATACAGACTATTCTGCAAAAATATTATATGCATTTAAAAACTGTAAAAGTAAAACGTGGTCATTTGTTCCTTTAAAAAAAAAGGCAAGACATTTTTACTGTCTCCTGTTGCTAGTTTCGTCATGCAGCAAGATTATAAGAAGTATTTTTTTTTTCCCTGTAGCAATGACTCAGAGGAACATTTCTTGAGAAATGTGAAGTGAGTGAGTTCACTAGCCTCAATGCTGTGTATGTTTTAGGCCTCCTTTGTTGATGGCATATGGTTAATGTGTTTTTTGTCTGCTACCATGACAGTCTGAATGCTTTAATGGAACATCCTGCTGGTAAGGGTGAAGGACAGAGTGAGGTCAGATTAAGTTCTCAATAAAGGAACAAGGCTGTCATCTTGGTCAAAGACAATCTCAGGCATCATTTACTGACCCTCATGAAATATTCTTTAAATAGCTGTTGTTAGGAATTCAGCATAATCTCACATAATGACGCATTCCTTGTGATTAGCCTTTCATCAGTGAAAAAAATCTCTTTCTTTTCAGTACTGTTTTGGATATAAATGGATATAAATTCTTTATCTGCAGTACCCGTTATATATCACCCATTACTATTTTGGTGTGAGAAACCACTGCAAATGATCAAGTACTTGAGTTAACTGTTCTAATGAATCAAACTGAATCGTGAACACGTTTGACCAGTTAGATCAAAAGTGATTCATTCGTGAATCTGGCATCACAAGTTCTGATTCTAAACAGCTGATTGTCAAAAAAAAAAAAAAAAGGATTCTAAGGTCAGTATACCGTAATTTTCACTGACATATAAGGATGTATCAATACTATTTTACTGGGACACAGCAGTATTTTTTTTTTTTTTGTGCTTGTGTCCCAGTAAAAAGGATCTAGCAACACCCACTGCTTATCAGCATCTTCCATCCATGCAGGCACATTTCTTTTGACAGATCTATGTCTTTATTTCATAATCAGCAATCAAAGTGAACTGCCAGGGCTTCTGTGGAGTGACCAGCAAATCAAATGACACAGACTGGACAGAGGAGGAGCAGTACTTCAGCAGCTCGGTCTCAATAGCAGATAAAGGTACACAGATGTCATGGTCTCGCTGACACATTAAATGGTAGGATACTTGTTCAGATCCCTTACAATTTCTCTCTGTCTGTTTCCCAGGCACTCTGAAAGACGGCGAGCACAGTTTTCCCTTCAAGTTTCTTTTGCCAGGTGAGGCACACTTTTGTGTAATTGAGCTGACCTGTCGCCCCACATTCCTCCAAGACGTGTCAGAGATTAACCACTGTTTACATTTATCCACGGCAACGGAACAACATTAAAAAAAAACAAAATCTCAACTTTGTATAACCAAATACAACCTATGTTAGTCACCCAATATAGGTATTAGGAGTTTAGGAGTATATGATATAGGAGTTTTGTCTTAGGTAGACGAATGTACATTACCTTTCAAATTCAAAAGTTAGTTTAAAATATATATATATATATATATATATATATATATATATATATATATATATATATATATATATATAAAAAAAAACAGTAAAAAAAATGCTTATATTGTGAAATATTGTTGCAAATTAAAATGATCAGTTTTATATTTTTATATATTTTAAAATGTAATTTATTCTGTGATGACAAAGCTGAATCAGCATTATCACTCCAGTCTTCAGTGTCACAAGATCCTTCAGTAATCATTCTAATATGCTGATTTGGTGCTCAAGAGAATTCTTATGTCAGTGTCAAAGTCCGTGTAAAAGCAATTCAGAGAATTGTTTCTAAACAGATTATAAATGTTAGAAATGTATTGCTGAAAATACTTACAAAGACTGAAATCATGTCTCGATGACTCACTGGAGCCACTAAGCATGGCTGATTGCCCGCTTAATCGCGAATTAGTGTCATTACCGTTAGTTACTACAGCCTACAGTTTGCTAGCTAGCTACAGTATGCCTTTGTCATGTAAATGCATATTATAAACATGCATGGTTGTGTAAATCCAATTAAGCTGCTAGAGGGAGCATCCATTCAGGTTGTAGCAGTTTTTGACAGTTGAAAGAGGCGGCAGGTTTCCTGCGAGTTGATGTGGTTTCAACATCGACCGCGAACACGCGTCCTCCAGCATTTGAAAGCAGAGAACACTGTTTTTTTTTTTTTTTTTTTTTTAAGATTTTGATAACTTATTTTATTATTTATTTATTTTTTTTATGATTCAAATTTGGCTGGGTGGTTAATAACACATTTTTCTGTGGTGTGACCAACTCAGAACACATCTGTGACCTTGGACCACAAAACCAGTCATAAGTGTCAATTTTTCAAAATTGAGATTTATACATCATCTGAAAGATGAATAAATAAACTTCCCATTGATGTATGGTTTGTTAGGATAGGACAATATTTGGCCAAGATACAACTATTTGAAAATCTGGAATCTGAGGGTCCAAAAAAATCAAAATATTGAGAAAATCGCCTTTAAAGTTGTCCAAATGAAGTTCTTAGCTATGCATATTACTAATCAAAAATTAGGTTTTGTTATATTTACAGTAGGAAATTTACAAAATATCTTCATGGAACATGATCTTTACTTAATATCCTAATGATTTTTGGCATAAAAGAAAAATCAATAATTTTGACCCATGCAATGTATTTTTGGCTATTGCTACAAATATACCCCAGCGACTTAAGACTGGTTTTGTGGTCCAGGGTCACATTTAATATTGCTTTACACAGATTTTAAAAACTTTTTCCAATTTTTGTGGAAATTTATACATTTTTTTTCAGGAATCTTTGGTAAATATAAAGTTTAAAACAACATCATTTATTTAAAGTAGAATTTTTGTAACATTATAAATGAAAAAACATTATTAAAAGAAAAAAAAAAACTTTTGAAAGGTAGTGTGAATTCTGTTACCGTCAGTTAATTTTCGTACAACTGGAGGGTAAACCGGATTCCTTCGTTTTTGTTCGTTTTATTCACTCTTTTCACAATGTGAAGCTAAGACACATGTTAGCCCATCTAGGCTATCGCTGCTCTTATTGTCTGGAGCTGCTCAGCTGCTATTTGAAACCTCCATCTGCTGTTCCTCTATTATCTGAGACTTTCCAGCTCCCCCTATCAGAACAATGCCACTCTTGGAGAATCGTGCTTCTTGTGCTGTAGTGTTGGCTTTTGTGGTTTTCAGCCTTTTGCTAAAACATTTATGCACCCTTTTCAAACTTTAGTTTGAAAAGAACATTGTTCTAATGCAAAAGTCCAAACTTTGGTTATGAGAAGTAGCCTCATCCTCATTTGTTTTTTTTTATTCATTTATCTGCACCTGCAGAGTAGATACACAAACCTCTCTAATCTTCTCTTTTGTAGCTGCTGCACCTACATCATTTGAAGGGCCTTATGGACAGATTATATACAGAGTTCGGGCTTTCATAGACACACCTCGTTTTGCAAAAGACTACAAGATAGAGAAACCCTTCTCTATGAAGAACACAGTCAACCTGAATGAAATACCTAATATACAGGTAAATGTGCTACACAGACCTCCATATGCTAAACGGGCAAAAAGAGAACAACAAAATTAAATATCTTCAATTCTGATATCTTCCTCTGATGTCTATAGTAACTGTGCTGTGCCTATTGCCAATTTTTTACATCACTATGCTTTTTAATATTTGCTTTGTGCAGGAACCTAGCTCATCTTCTGTAACCAAGAATTTCTCATACATGCTTGTGAAGAATGGGACAGTGGTGCTGAATGCTAAGAGCGACATGCGAGGATATATCGCTGGACAGATTATTAAAGTGTACGCTGAGATTGAAAACAAATCTGACAAGTCAACAGGCCATGTGGTTGCCAGTCTAATGCAGGCAAGATGACACTAACATTTTCATTAGATTATGTTTTAAAACCAAATGTTTTCAGTTAGTTTAAACAATTCAGTATTGTGTGTGGAAAATATTTTGGGGTCAGTAATTTATTCCTGAATATTAAGCAGCACAACACTAATAATAAGAAATGTTTCTTGAGCAGTTTGAATGATAATGTGACACGGAAGAGTAATGGCAGCTGAAAATTCATATTTGTGATTACAGGAATAAATTATATTTTAAAATATGTTAAAATAGTAAGCAGTTACTTTAAATTGTAAGAATATTACAACATTGATGTTTTTACTGTATTTTTGATTAAATAAGTGCAGCCTTGGAGACTTCTTTCAAAAACATTAAAATATCTTTTGGGTGGTGTAAATACAGATTTGTTGTTGACTGATAAGGCTTCATTAATAGTTGTAATTTGAATGTGCTGGTACACCTTTGGTAAAATATCATGATAAGATTCTCACTATTGCTCATCTCTACATTTTAGAAAGTTACATATAATACCAAGAAGCCGACATATGACTTGCGGACAGTAGCGGAGGTAGAAGGACCTGGAGTTAAGGGTGGACAAAAATCTAAATGGAAAGAGCAGATAATTGTACCTTCTCTTCATCTGTCCTCCTTGACTGATGGAAACCTCATCCAAATTTGCTACTACATTCAGGTATTTAAATGAAGTTATTGTTACACATATTACATTAAAATAATGTAATGCAAAGTGTGACACACAATTTTCTTTCCTGTGAGTATTTTTCTCCGTTGTGGAGCGGTTAATAATATCTGGCTGCACGTAATCAGTATCAGAGAGATGCATATTATCAGAATTTCATGCAAATTGCATTTGGTATTTCCTGCTTCCTTCCTCTCATTGAATCTCATCTGCATGTTTATCTCTGCTTTTCCAGGTCTATTTGAAATACCCAGAGGTATCATTAACTCTGCCCATTTACATTGGAAGCATTGCAGTGGATCCAACTCGGCCTGCCCCCTCCCGGTCGGTTCCACCCATGCCTGCCCCACGTAATAACCCCACCTCTGCCCCTGCCTCTTCTCCTGCTGCTGCTCCCGCTGAATCTGCCCCTCCCAGCCTGCCACCACGCACAACCCCAAAACCTGCACCCAAACCCAGGCCGCGAAGCACCTACGCATCCCCCAGTGCGCCTCCCGCTGATCTGTACCCAGAACTCCCAGGTGTGGCTAACTACAACGGGGAAACGCCAAAGAGTCCACAGCATGAGTCTGGTTCCCAAGCTCCAGTGTCTCCCAATGCATTCAGCTACGCTCCTGGACTCAGCTTCAGACAGAAACAGAGCTCCAACGGCCCATCAGCACCCCCCTTGAATTCATCCACCAGCCCTCAAGACAGGAATGCAATGTCCTCTTCAGCGAGCTTGCCTCCAAACTATAGGAGTTCACCATATCCACATGGTATGGCATGGTTATAAAAGAATTACTTATACTATAATATGATTTAGCTCTTGGGTGACATCATGATTTAGCTCTATGGCTCACATCATTTAAAACCGATGTATGCGTGTGTGTGTGTATATGTATGTATGTATGTATGTATGTATGTATGTATGTATGTATGTATGTATGTATGTATGTATGTATGTATGTATGTATGTATGTATGTATGTATGTATGTATGTATGTATGTATGTATGTATGTATGTATGTATGTATGTATGTATGTATGTATGTATGTATGTATGTGTATGTATGTATGTGTGTGTGTGTGTGTGTGTGTGTGTGTGTGTGTGTGTGTGTGTGTGTGTGTTTTTAGTGATGAGTTATCACCCAAGAGCTAAATCGTATATTATATTTAAATATTTAAAATTAGTTTAAAATTTAGATTTTTAAATTATTATTATTGTTATTATTATATTTAATTGATTGTTCATTAGGCAAGGCAGTGTTACCTGGTGATTAATTTGATTTTATGTCTTTTGACAGAGGCTCCACCTTCTTATGAAGATAGCTACAATATATAAGATGTTTCCCAACCTTATGAAGAAGGGAGAAAAACATTGAAAATATTCATAACACTCCTGTGACTTTATAATAAATGCAGACCTCAAGCACTTTTGAACCAAATGTGTAAATATACAAATTCTGTTTTCTTACGATGTCTGTGATCTCAAGAATGTGATATTTAACCTAAGATGTCAGCTGATACAATACTTAAGATGTGGTTTGACGGCTATTATGCCGAACATTTGAACATGAGTAATTTTGCTTTCATTTTTGTCATTGCAGATGATCTGTAAAATAGATCTGCCTCTTGCAAAGATAATTTACCACTTGTTTTTAGGAGTTTCGTCATGGAAGAGTATTAAGTACTCTTTTATTGTTAGACTGTTGCTTGTTTTGTACATTTGTGCTTACAATCACACAACCCCCAGGGTAAATTTGCTTTTTTTTTTTTTTTTTAAATTAGCATGTTCAGGCTTTATTTTTTATGTTCCTGATAAGCTAAGGAAGAATCCAGTTTGATTGAAATTGTAACTTTATACTATGTGTGGATACAAATGTCCTCAAGTCATTATACAAGACTATTGAATATATAGTTCAAGTTTTGTGGTATTTAATGATTCATTTCTGACTTTGATTAATTTCTGCCTTTGTTAGTATTGCACACTACTTGCATGTTAAAAACTTTTTTTGTATTTGAAAAGTGATTTACATTTATATGTAGTGTAGAGATTAATAAAACTGTTGAACTGAAAAAAATCTTGCATTTTTTTACTGTTAAACAGAATATAAATTAATCGTTGCTTGTGACTTTGACATGGATCTTTCATAGGCTGTTTACATTATTCCTTACTTGTAGCATAGGGCAAGTATCCAATAAAGCAACTGGATGCCATAACTCAATCTGTATGTGTACCATAAAGTAGTAAGTGTGGAAGAAGAAATTATACAGTTCAGCCTTAAGTGCCAACTGCTGCACATTAGAAAATGTGCATGCGAGACTGCAAATTATATAATAACTTTCAGTGTAGTCAGTGATTTCAAAGGAATTTCTGAGTGATTCTTGGCGCTCAATTTGTAGAGGTGCGATCGATATTGTTTTTCCTCAGTAATGTCTTAATTTATTGTGATATACATGACACTTACGCTTATGTTTCGTATCGAGAAGGTAAAAAAACAAAAAGTGCACGAATGGTTACAGTGGGCCTGAGGTCTACACACTAACCAAAACAAGACTTAAGTAAACGCCCCCCTTACCAGTAGAGGGCGCGGTATAGTTACATGACAGTCGCAGGGTGCATGTAGCAGGGAAGTGAAGAGAGGAAGACAAGCCTCTAAACTTTCGGAATGAACGGAGTTATTTTACAAAAATGCAAACCATCATAAGTTAACGGGTAAGTATGTGCAAAGCAGTCATTTCTGTGTATAACTGTCCCACGCCGAATGTAGTTTATAGATACTTGCTTCGTCTAGATTTGTGGTGTTGTGGCTGGTGACATGCGCGTCTGTTAGCTACATTGTTTCATGTTGTTCATTGTAATTCCGCCCACAGTGAGCGTGCTGAGTCCGACATAAACATTAACAAATGCTGTTATATTCCTTAGTTAATAAGACACAGAAGATCACGAGTCTAGTAGTCTGTCATGCCTTTTCAGCATTGTAAAGAAAGTAAAATTTAGCGTTTTGGAGGGCCGAAGAGACAGATTTGTTGGCCGTGTCTCAAAATCTAGTGTGATGCCCAGTCAGCATTTGCATGGCCAAAATGTTCTAAGTAGGCAGTTTACTAAATTTGGCAACGCAGCCCTTCGGAGCGCGATATATACATTATTTCCCCCCATCAGTGTCAATAAATACATTAAAAAAAAAATCTGATTGTATCGTTTTAATTGCTTTATTTTTGCCATTTTACATAATAAGTAATAACCTTTAGGCTCCAATTATACAAAATAATTGTTTTATATTAACTGGTCTCACATTTATTTAATTTTTTTTACATTAAACAACTGATTATTATAAAACATGTGAATATGATCAGACCAGTTATTGTTCTATTTCATATTCTAAAACTGTACATTTTCACAGAGGAAGGAACTTGGAGGTCTTCTTGGATTGCTCCAGGTTCCCACTGCTATGGCCAAGTCCAAAAAAGGTGAGTTCATTGATTTCAAGGTTATTCATAATACAAGTTCAGTTCGGTTAATGCATCCCATACTGAAAAAGCATCTGGTATTCTTCTTCAGATTTGATTCATGAATCCCCCACCCTAAATTTCCAGCCTAGTTTTGAATGCTGTGTATAGCTTGTTCAATGTACTGTAGAACTGTATTTACTGTATGTAGGATTGCACTAGTGTTTTTGGTGGGGTGGGGGGGGGGTGACTTAAGCGTATTTGCTCACTGCTACATATTACATAAGTGTGTTTTTGTTGTTTTTTTTCCCTTGTTCTTGGAATTTTTTTGTATCTTTTCGTGTTCTAAAATGTGTGTGTGTGTATATATATATATATATATATATATATATATATATATATATATATAATTCACGTATCAAGTGCCAAATGCACATTGTTTACATATCTTAGTGTTTTTCATATTTTATCGTGCTGTAGTTGTAGGTATGGACAGCCCTGCAGACCCTCCGAGAAGAGGCAGGAAGGCCAAATCCCTTGGTGCTGCTCCAAAAGTTGGTAAACAACAGAGTGCTCTAGGCAGCACGAAGAGCACAGGGACTGGCTTTCAGCTACTCTCTGGCCAGACATCCCTCAAGCTACCAGGTGAAAACAACATCTCAGGAAACCATGGCTCTATCCAACAAGATAAACAAGATGCTTCAGAAACACAGAGTTCTGAGTCTGTTAATGCCGCCAAGAGCATCCCCACTTTGTCCTTACCTGCAGCCAGACAGGAAGGGGATGCCCAGAGAGGACTGGAGGAGTTTAAAGCTGTGAATCCTGCTCCACCACGTTTGGCTTGGAAAACCATGGTTAGACCAGCACCAGCTCCATCTGCTCTGAAGGTAGCCTGCTGCTTGCTTATCTACTTTCTAGTTCATATTAATGAGTCAGGATAATGTGGAAGGCATGAGTATTGATGATTACCTAAAATGTGTGTGTTGGGGGGACTAACAGACATTTCTGAATGTGGTTGGATATTTATACTGGTGCATAGTCAAATTCAAAGGGCCTGGGGCAAAAACAAGTTTTATGGGTTGGATCCCCTCTCCCCTGGGCCAAATGAATAGGTTAAATGATATTTTTTATATATGCACCATCATTAAGTCAGTACGATAAGTCAGTAAAACGTTTTCTTATGCTCACCAAATACAGCAAAAACAGTAATTTGTAAAATATTACTACAGGTTAGAAAAACCGTTTTATATTTTAAAATGTAATTAATTTCTGTGATCGCAAATCTGAATTTGCTATCAAATATGTAGCAGATATGTAGAATATGCTCATGCAGTTTTTGTGCTTTATAAGTACTAATAAAAAGCCAATATGTTAATAATAAAAAAAGCCAATATGCTAATAAGCAATTAGTTAATAGTGAGATTTGGTCCCTATACTAAAGTGTTACCAAAATCTGTCCCCATACTTTATGAAAAAAAGGCTTATATATGTCTGTTTTTATTAACGCAACAACATAGATAATGAACAGAGAGAAAAGTGTGTATGAGAGAGACGTGGAGTCCTCGCCCACACAGCATCTCCGTTTACCTCAGGAACTCAAAGACTCAACACAAACAGGTGGGAATTTTTAGCTAAAAAAAACTTAGATACATTAAAACCTTTGTTTAGAGTAAAACCAGCTGCATGGTCCTTTGTTTGTTTTCTGCTGCAGCCTCCAAGAAGAAGAAAAGAAAAATGGGCTTATATAATTTTGTTCCCAAAAAGAAACCAAAAGTGTCCAAGAAACCGAATGTCTCATTGTCCTCTTCAAATGAGCAGGTCTGATATCTTACACATTAGACTACTTCCATGTGTGTGAGATTAAGTCATTCATCTTGGCCAGATCTGAACATTCAAGATCTTTGTTTCCAAACCCTACAGGAGGATTCACATACAGCTGGATCCAAAGGTGGGCAGATGTCCATTGAAGAGGCGTTCAGAAATAGAGTTAGTACTGAGAAACCAGAGAAGCAGACTTCAGCGGCTGAGAGAGAAACTGCAGCAGAACCGCATAAGAACAAGGAAACGGAGGACCTTTCACAAGGCCACGCTGAAGAATACACAGAGCTGCCTCTACATGCTCTGGCTCATGAAAGCATGTTCACAGCAATCCCCACAGGTAGATAATATCTGCACTTGAAGACAATAGAAGTGAAGTCCGCTTCTTGCCTGCTTATGTATTTCATGCAGCCACCTCATGAAATGTGTATACATCCTATCTGTTTGTTTTCGTCTGATAGGTTGATCTCAGAATGAGCAGAGGCAGGTTTCAGACAGAGCATTCTGACTTTGTGAGGCAATAAGACCACATGGCAACATAAACACAGACCCTTCATAAAAATAAGCACCTTTTTGTTGCATATTTGCTTGATTTAATACTTCATAATGAAAAAGAAAGAAATGGCAGATCAGGGAGTTTTATCAGAATGGGATATTCTAGTATCAGAAAGCTAAAAGAGTAAGAAAACCACCTTCAAGTACCTAAAGTGGACTTAAGTTTTTGTGTTTATCAGGATTGCCAGAGGATAAAGAGAACATGGAGACTGACGACACGTTGGAACCTCCACTGTGTAGCTGTCGCATGGAGGCACCGAAGAACCAGGATGTAGTAACTCTTTCTGAGGGCAAGTGCATGGCTGTAGAGAGTGTTGATGGAAAGGTAGAACATGTGTCATGTTTCAAAACATCTATCTGTGAAAGCATAACAAAATGAAAACATTGACTGCATTGTAGCCACACCACTGCAACAGTTAGTTACATTCACACAAGACCTGTAGTAAATACTTTTTATGTATGATAGCATTATACTCTGTGTTTTATTAGTAGATGGTGAATCAATTTCAAGAAAGTATTAAAGAAAAGAGTTTTTTTTCCCCTTTGTCTAGCTGAGTTTATGTCGGAAGGTGATTCTGAAGCAGGAAATGATGCGTCCCTCTCTGAGGATTCCATTGCTGGTGTTGTGCGAGGATCATCGTGCGGGCATGGTGAAACACCAGAGCTGCCCAGGCTGTGGTTTCTTCTGCAGGGCTGTAAGTAAAACATACACTAGCATTCAAACGTTTGGGGTCGGTAAGATTTTTAAAATATTTTTGAAATACAGTTAAACAGTAGTATTGTGAAATATTATTACAATTTAAAATAACTCTATCTGTTTTCTATTTTAATATATTTTAAAATGTAATTTATTCATGTGATGGCAAAGCTGAATTTTCAGCCACCATTACTCCAGTCTTTAGTGTCACATGAAAGAAAAAACAACACCTTTTGAGTGGTGGTGTCAACATTTAAAGTGGATCAAAACCTTTCATCAAAGTTGTCCTAAAACAAAAACAATACCTGTTCTTGTCTTAGGACAACTTTGATGAAATTTTTTGATCCACTTCAAATGTTGACTACTATATTTGAAATACATTTATTTCATGCGAAGTATACTACAAATACATTTACATATTTATGTACTTATAAATAAAAATACCCTGAAATTGTACTTTTAGTATACTAAACTGGTATACTTAAAGTCTGCTAAATTGGAACAAGTATTTTTATGTTTAATGCACTTTAATTGTGTGGAAGCAGTGCTGAAGTCCAACTAAAGATATGCTGAAGTGTATTTGATTGTGCTAAATATCTTGAATTTAAAGACATATGTTATTCAAAGATCATACATTTCTCATCAATAGTGGCATTAAACACATTTTAGGCTTAATATTAAGAAATGTGCATTGTGCTCAAGTAGTACTCCGAATAAAGTTTAAGTAAGTATGAAATAAATGTATTTTAAATATATTGCTTTTTTACTAGGGTATGAAGTGCTTTTTTTGAGAAGTATCCCAAAATTAAGAATGTATATACTTTCATGATTTATTTTTGTTCTAACAAACAAGTAGGGACATCGTTTTTGTGTTGGCCTTCAGATGCCTTTGTAGAAATGTGCTGTTATCACATTTTATCAGCAATTAGCAGTCAGTCATGATTAATAAGTATATTGTGAGGTCCATGTAGAATTCAACAGGTGTGAGTGTGAATGTGCTTGATTTTAACCTTATTTAAGTGCTGTTAATTTCTTTAGTGGCTACAGTTTTTTTTTTTTTTTTTTTTTTTTTTTTTTTAATTACAAAAAGTTGCACCTTTAATGGTTCAACTAGGGAGTTTAAACCCTGATACACTGAAATGACAAAATTAATATTGTAGTGGTCTGTCTAATCCAGGGGACGTTTATGGAATGTCAGCCAGATGGGAACATCTCTCACCGCTTTCACCAGAACTGTGCCTCTCTGATCAGAGGTCAGGTCTACTGCCCCCACTGTGGCGAGGAGGCTAGTCATGCTAAGGAGGTCACGATCCCCAAACCTGACAGTGTTACTGCAGTGCCAACAGCCGCTGTGCCAGCACACAAAAGAGACACTGCCTTAATGGAGTAAGTTTAAATCAGGTCATCCTGGTGTTTGAAAATAATCTTCTGTACCTGTTCTCGTGTCTAATATTGTGATGTGTTTGCTCACCCTGGTTACATTGTTGTATATCCGTTATGATTGTCTCACAGCAGGGCTAAATTGGACTCTGTAACTGTTGGTGGAGTGACAGACCCTGCTAAAGAATCACTGGAAAGCGTTTTAAATGCACTCGAGGATGGGAAGTAAGGATCTGTGTCCTGTACATCAGTGATATTCTGATCCTGTATCAAATAAGTGCATTAGTTTATTTGACTCTTCACCATTTGTAGATTTGCTTTTTGCCTATCGCTTAAAATAAGTATTGCATATTTTTAAAGGTATAAGAAATTCAAGCTGCCCCCAAAGCAGCTTTATTTCTCTGCTAAGAGAGGAGAGCTCCAGAGGATCCTGCATATGCTGGGTATGACCTTTCGCAAGACACCAGTCTAAATATAAATATATATGCACGATGTACAAGCAGCTTTGTAATTGATAACTGTTGTTTTGATGGTAATCAGTGGAAGGTGTGGACCCAAATTTGCGGATGGACAGCGAGAAGAGGAAGACTTCCTTGCATTGTGCTGCTGAGGAGGGACACAAAGAGATCTGCCATATACTAGTGCAGGTACTGCTTATGCTAATAACATGTATTCACATTAAAAAAAATGATCTATGTTTTTTAATATAAACTACCATTCAAAATTCTAGGGTTTGTAAGTTTTATTTTTTTTTAATGTTACTGAAAGAAGTCTCTTATGCTCAGCAAGACTGTATTTTTTAATTAAAATACAGTAAAAACAGTTATATTGAGAAATATTATTAGAATTTTAAATATTTATTATTATTTTTTTTATTTTAAAAATGAATGTTTCAGAATGTAATTTATTCCTGTGATGGCGAAACTGAGTAACTTCAGCCTTCAGTGTCACATTATTCTTCAGAAATCATTCTAATTTGCTAATTTGGTGCTCAAGAAACATTTTTTATTTATGGTAACATTTGTAATAGGACCTGACGCAGTTACTTTGTATAACACAGGTATGAACTTCAATTATTATTTTATGAATTTATTGTGTTTTACATTTTTATTATTTTTTTTAATATTCCATTTTCCATGAACACATCCAGTATAATATGCTCTTAACGGATGTTCAAATTTAGCTAAAGGATTTCTTTGTCTCTATAGGCTGGTGCAAACCTGGACATGTGTGATGCGGAGCAGAGAACTCCTCTGATGCATGCTTGTGAGAACAATCATCTAGAAACAGTGAAATACTTACTGAAAGCTGGTGCTTCTACTGGGCATAAGGTATGATAGCCAGCCTTCATCTGTCAATCAACTGTGAAACACAAAATGTTTTGCTGCAGTTATCTCATGCTACCCATTGATTTCATGAGGTATTGAAATAACTATGCCATGTATTCAGTAGGCAAGGTATTTGCATGCTTAAAATCTAATAATTTCTGCTTTCACTTCACAGGATATGAGAGGCTCTACATGTCTTCACTTGGCAGCCAGAGGAGGACACACAGGTGTGCTGCAGTATCTTGTCTCCATGCCATCCATAGATGTCAACTGTAAGGTAACAATGTGCATGAGTTTGTTATATAGAATATACATTTTTGTGTACATGCATGCCATATATATTTACCCTTAAATTATGTTTTAATTTGAGTATTTTAAAGGATGTTGTAAGGAATACTTCACAGTAAAACTGTCCATTCTTAGATGCTGTATGGATACTGGAGAGCTTAGTTGTTGATATTATAGACCCTTTTTCTGTTAGTAAACATAGCGACGTTTTTCTGTGGGCGGAGCTTAGCTGGAGGCAGAAAGATTCCACTGACCGCTTCACTAACGCTAGCTATGGAGATTGTTTAGCTTGTTTTTTTAATAATAACTGGAGACATTCTGATTTTACCTGCATATGTAAGGTATAGATGCACTGTCCAGGACCGCGATTGTTATTTGAAATGGTTAACTTTAACGGACGAAACCAGATTGGCCGATCCGCACACGCTGTTACTCAAAGGATGGACGATCTGACAGGATTCCCTCCTGCTGAGTGACTCACATCTAAGGTGTCGGCTATAGTAAAGACAAACTCACAGTGTCTGCACAGTCTATCTAGTCATGAAGATGTATATATATTTCAATTTCAGCAGGCAACTATTTTTACAGCTACATTATTATTCCAGCCACAATTAATCACAACAATGTATATACAATTACATATGATTAAGCATATAAATCGTCAGTTTGTTGTTTTACACACATGCACACAGACATTATTTCATACAGGACATAGTGAGATCGATGCATAAGAAATCTTTAGACGAGCCCATAACAACAAAAGACAATACTTTATTTAACCTTTTCTGATAAGAAGTGTGCGCTGCAAATGCGAGCATTTTTGACGATAGCTTCTGTCCAGTCCGCTCGTTTTATCTCGTTTCACCACAGCTGTCGTCGGGTTTTTGTCTGGCAGTGGCATCAGGTATGCCTTAAAATTTCAAATTGGAGCCTCTACAACATCGATTCGGGCACCCAACATCACAACAAGATGATATTTTAAGCTCCTTATCTGCGCTGTTTTGAATGGGCCGCCTCCAGTTTTCCCTTTGTTTTGCCTCCAGCTAGCGCTGTGACGTAATTGTGACGTCGGCCCTAAAAGGGTCTATAGTAATTGAAGATTATGGGTTGTCTTATTTTGGTCAGGATGATGGTGGGTGGGCTCCTCTTACCTGGGCAACTGAGAACATGAATATAGAGCAGGTGAAGATGCTGATCTCAGCGGGAGCTGATGTTCAAATAAGAGATAAGGTCTGTGAGTATTTTCTCTCAATATTTCAGCTATTGATGCACTTTTTCACCTTGTTGTTAAAATCAGACTGCTCAAATGCATTGCCTGCAAATATTTGCATGTCGAACGATCTGATTGTAAATCAGTTATTAGATAGATATGAGATTTTATCATCCAGAGATGAATTTTGCTTGTGGTCTGATGTGTTATCTAGGAGGAGAATGCCTGCCTCCACTGGGCAGCATTCTCTGGCTGTGATGAGATCGCCCAGCTGCTGCTTGACAAGAGATCTGACCTACATGCTGTGAACATCCATGGAGACTCACCTCTCCACATTGCTGTCAGACAGAACCAGCTAGACTGTGTAATGTAAGTGAAGAACAGAGAGACTATACCTAGATAACTGGGTGCAAGACCCTTTAACTGGTGTGAGCACTGAAATGTAAAGGAACAATTCATGTTATCCCAAGGTCCCTTTAGGGGAAGTCAGTTCACTTGAGGCCATCTGAGTAACAAACTGGGTTTCTCTGTTGGCAAAAGACATACAAGTAAAGCTCATATCTGCTTCAGTGAATGACTTTCGGATTAATTGGAAGATGGAAATTTCCAAAATTTGTTGACCACCATATTGAGCATTAAAGTGTCTCCCATTAATTTTTCTACTCCAGCTTCATTTCTGTAGCACTTTATACAATACAGATTGTGTCAAAACAGCTTCTCAGAGATAGGAAAATATCAGAATCAATTATGGAAGGCTAACTATGTAGAATTCAGATTCAATTCAGACAAAGGTTTGTGGTTGAAACTGTCTTAATCTTAAGCTTTGTCTCTAGGCTGTTTCTGTCTCGAGGAGCAGATGTAAATCTGAAGAACAAGGATGGCGAGACTCCTTTGGACTGCTGTAGTATAAATTCCAAGATGTGGACAATCCTCAACACCAATAAGAAGCTGACAGATGCTAGGAGAGGCAGAGACAGCCTAAGAGAAAGACTCATCTGCAGGTAATGCAAGAACACTAGGCTTAAATCTTTGTTTTGCAGGGTAATTTCACAGGTGGTATTTTGTATTTTGATGCATATTCTATTCTTTTTCCAAGCATCTTGGAGATTTAGTCTGTCTCGGGTTTTTTTCAGTCTCTTTATGTAATCGCTGGCAGACTTGATGACGGTGAGATCAGATCTTGGTTTTCCAAGATCTGGACTCCTTGTGCATACAAATATCTTGCTGGATTATTACAATTAATGGCAAAAGAAATGTTTGGAAATATAAATTCATACTTCCTGCTGGCATGCTAAAGCAAAATATAAAGATAACTGTCTTAAAACAGTTTTTCTTTGTGAGTCCAACGCAACATTCCAAGCCCCCACGTAGACACTAAGGTATTTATGCTGAAATATTGGGAATATTGGCATAAAATTAATGAGCCGCGATTGATTTTATGATTCCAAATGTTTCCGTGCACAATCCTCAATAAAAAATGGAAAATGAAATGAAAGAGTTTTGATGTTATGTTTTTAGTGTTTTAATTTAGAGTTACATTATTTTAATATATTAATTGTGGGCCCCAGCCCTTTGGTGAAGAACCACTGATGTATTGCTTTTTACTTTCTTTTTTTCTTGAGATGATTCAGGTGCAACTCAAGAAACTTTTGGCAAGACAAGTTTGTTGTTAAACACTAAATTATTGTTTTTTAATACTGACAATACACAAAAAGTTGAACTTTGAGAAAACTATATAAAATAATAATGTGTGGCTTCTGTATGTTTTGTAAGCTAGTATTTGCTACTTTCTATTGATACTGCTGTTGAAACTGCTATGAATTTCAAGTCCATGTACTGTACTGTAATGCAGTATTTATCTTGAATGAATCAGTACTGCGTATTTTCAAACAAGATTTTTGCAGCTTCTGTTCCATACTGAAAACCAATGAAAACGTCCTACAGCCTGGAGTCACTGTCCCATTCATTTAGCTTGACTTCAAGGAATTTATAGTTTCCACACATTTCTGAGTCTGTCTTCTGCTTTTCTTTGCAAAACTTCAAAATCAAAACTACTTAAAAGGAAGATTGGCCTCAAAATTTATTGAATGTTTGGCACAGAATGTGGGGAAATGCTATGTGATCGTGGAACTGTTGTGTTTCAGAGATGTGTCCCGAGGCTACGAGGATGTCCCTGTGCTGTGTGTAAATGGGGTGGACCATGAGCCCTGTCCCAGCAACTTCAAATACGTTCCAGAGAACTGTTTTACCTCTCAAGTGAATATAGACGAAAACATAACACACTTACAGGTAAGAGGCTTAGAGTCGTAGTGTCAAAAGCCATAACAAGGTTAATGCTGTTATTACAGCACTCTCTCTCTCTCACTGGTATAGCACTGCAGTTGTAAAGATGACTGTGCATCAAGCAGCTGTATCTGTGGCCAGCTCAGCATGCGCTGTTGGTATGACAGGGTAAGATGCTGCTAGTGCTAAATTATTCATTTTAGCAAAATAAATGACATGGTAATGATACAGTGACATAAACAATAGATGCTACCAGTTCCGCCTTTTTAGCAGCTGTTTCCACAACCATGATTGTGCTATGATTGTCATTATGACCATATGATTTGAGGGGCATTTGTGTAATGTTTATTATTAAAATTAGTAGTATTTATGATTTGGTGGTGCCCAGGATGGCCGCTTGTTGAAAGAGTTCTGCAGGGATGATCCACCCTTCCTGTTCGAGTGTAACCATGCCTGTTCCTGTTGGAGAACGTGTCGAAATAGAGTGATACAGAATGGCCTTCGGTAATATAACTAATGTATTGTTGCCTATTCCCTGAATATGTTGTAAACTCTGAATTTATGCACTCAAATTTTTCTCACACCTTTATAATTTTCTCGTCTTTAGGGTCAGACTGCAGGTGTTTAGGACTGAGAAGATGGGATGGGGGGTCCGAGCGCTGCAGGATATTCCTGAGGGAACTTTCGTATGCGAGTATGACCCTCTCTTTAGATCAGTTGCTTTACACATTAATAAAAAATGCACAAAAATAAACACAACAGTATTCTAAGGCCTCATAACTTTTCCCTGTTGTTTGTTATTTACTGGATAAGGATTTGTTTGGCTCATAATTTCTACCCAGTCATTTGTTTAGGGCTTGGCACAACTAGAAACAAAAAGTATATATGAAGAGTTCCAATGCAAAAGCATATCCAGGGCAGTGGGAGTCCTGGTTCTTTAACGAAAGATATTAAATTATAATATAATATACATTATAATATTACTTTATTGGAATATATCCATTAGTTGTTTTGGATTTTTTAAAATCATCTTGAGGCTTCTTTAGGAGTTTGCTGAGGCCCATTTTAAATGGCTGTTATTATAGTTCTCTTTATGTTAACCTGGTGTAGAATTATTTTAACATGAAAAATGACATGCAGCATATTAGGAAGCCATGCCTGCATTCTGAAGAACTCTCCTTCTGACTCCAGTGTCAAGGATATTAATTTAATGCCAAATGTGCTACAAAAATGAAAGCCATTAGGGGAATTATCAATTATTCAAGACGTGATTAATCTCATGCTGTTTTGGTCCAATACCTGTGCCCTGAGGATTTTTCTCTGTGTGCAGGTTTGCAGGTGAAATCATTTCAGATGGAGAAGCTAATGTTCGGGAAAATGACTCATACATGTTCAACCTAGACAATAAGGCAAGTTTAGAGGTTTGTCTTGTCAAAATTGCACTAAAATGTGAGATGATCATTTTCGCAAGTGAATGCTTTTCACACATGTCACCTTCAGGGGGCGCTAACGTATATTAACATGTGAATGGAGCTCAAGCACACCTCATTTGGATGAGTGTACTTAATAGTGATTTTTTTTTTTTTTTTTTTTTTTTTCTAGGTTGGAGAGGTCTACTGCA
>JAFVLL020027548.1:57276-93263 GCA_021397915.2 Tor tambroides
ACGACGAGGACACCAGATTCCCTGTTTATTTTGGACACTTTTTTTCCCCGTTGGACACTATTTTTGAGATTTCGGTTTAATAAAAGCCTCTCCGAGGCCTGACGCCACACCCACTGTGTCTGTCGTTTGCTTCTCCCGCCACACTACGTTTACATGGACATCAGTAATCTAATTATTTACCTTATTCTGAATAAGACAATATTATGATTAAGGTGTTTGCATGAGTTGCTTTTAGAATAATCCTTTCATGTTCCCGTTTTACATGTTATAGTACATAAATCGATTAATGGCATGCGTCATTACGTCACCATGCAACACCATCCGACGTCCCTCCAGAATTTCACGTATAAACATATAATTCGTCTTCATGATGATGCCATATACAGTTTTGGGTGTTTCATTTTTATTTTTATGAAAGCGTCAAGTGCAGTTAATTATTTGTACGTGCATACAGACGACGACAGTGTTGAAGCTCTTTTATTTGCCGTCAAACGGTTGATCACTGCCGTGTGTGTATGCTGTCACAAAATGCTATGTGTTTACTTCGATTATGCCTTTAGCCGGATTAAGGTAATCAAAAATCTCTGTTTACATGGTAGACTCTTAATCGTATTAAAATCGGATTATTGATGTCCATGTAAACGTACTGAGTGAGGTCAAATTAAGTTCTCAATAAAGGAACAAGGCTGTCATCTTGGTCCCAGACAATCCCAGTCATCATTTACTGACCCTCATGAAATATTTCTTTAAATAGCTGTTGTCAGGAATTCAACATAATCTCACACAATGACGCATTTCTTGTGATAGCCTTTCATCAGTAAAAAAAAAACAAACTCTTTCTTCTCAGTACTGCTTTGGATATGAATGGATATAATTTATTTATTTTTTAATCTGCTGTACCAGTTATATATCACCTGTTACTATTTTGGTGTGAGAAACTGCTGCAAACGATCAAGTATGTGAGTGAACTTTTCTAATGAATCAAACTGATGAATCATGAACACATGTTTGATCAAAAGAGTGATTCATTCGCAAATCTGGCATCACAAGTTCTGATTCTAAACAGCTGATTGTCAGAAAACAAGCATTCGGTACACAGTCATTTTCACTGCAATAATATTTTACTGGGACAGAGCAGTATTTTTTCTGGTGCTCATGTCCCAGTAAAAAGGATTTAGCAATGCGCGCTGCTTATCAGCGTCTTGCATCTGTGCAGGCACATTTCTTTTGACTGACCTATGTCTTTATTTCATAATCAGAAATCAAAATGAACTGCCAGGGCTTCTGTGGAGTGACCAGCAAATCAAATGACACAGACTGGACAGAGGAGGAGCAGTACTTCAGCAGCTCGGTCTCAATAGCAGATAAAGGTACAGAGATGTCATGGTCTCGCTCACACATTAAACAGTAGGATGCTTGTTCAGATCCCTTACAGTTTCTCTCTGTTTCCCAGGCACTCTGAAAGACGGCGAGCACACTTTTCCCTTCAAGTTTCTCTTGCCAGGTGAGAGGCACTTTTGTGTAATTGAGCTGACCTGTCGCTCTACATTCCTCCAAGACGTGTCAGAGATTAACCACTGTTTACATTTATCCACGGCAACAGAACAAAATATCAACTTTGTATAACCAAATACAACCTATGTGAGAGTATACAATATTTTCAGAGTATACAATATAGGAGTTTTTTCCTAGGTAGATGAATGTACATTACCTTTCAAATTCAAAAGTCAGTTTTTTTTAAAAATAAAAAAACAGCAGAAAATGCTTATATTGTGAAATATTATTGCAAATTATAATAACTGTTTCTATTTTTACATAATTTAAAATGGAAGAGATTCTGTGATGACAAAGCTGAATCAGCATCATTACTCCAGACTTGAGTGTCACATGATCCTTCAGAAATCATTCTAATGTGCTGATTTGGTGCTGAAGAAACATTTCTTATGTCAGTGTAAAGGCAATACAGAGATTATACATGTTAGAAATGTATTGCTGAAAACATGTTACAAATACTGTGAACTATGTAGTACTGAACTGTGGAGTTAGACCGTTAAACAGTTTTTCAACATTTTTGTGTTCAGGATTTTTTGGGTAGGCCTGAAATCATGTCTCTGCACTGGATCCACTAAGCATGGCCCGTCCGGCGTCCCCTAACACGATAATAATTAGTATCAGAATCAGTGATATGCCTGCTCAATCGCGAGTTACTGTCATTACTGTTAGCTAGCTTGCTATGCCTTTGTCAAGTAAATGCATTCTAAACATGTATGGCTGTGTAAATCCAATTAAGCTGCTAGAGTGAGCATCCATTCAGGTTGTAGCAGTATTTGACAGTTGAAAGAGGCGGCAGCTTTCCCGCGAGTTGGCGTGGTTTCAGCGCCAACAGAGGACACGCCGCCAGCATTTTAGAGCAGAGAATACTGCTTTTTTTTTCAAGATTTTGATTGGCTGGATGGTTAATAACACATTTTTCTGTGGTGTCACAAACTCAGAACACATTTACTGTTACATTGCTTTACACCGACTTTAAAAAAAGTTGTGTTACTTATGTTTGTGGAAACTGTGATACATATTTTTTCAGGATTCTTTGATAAAGTTTAAAAGAACAGCATTTATGTAAAGTAGACATTTTTGTAACATTACAAATAAAAAAAACAAAAACGAAAAAAAAAAAAAACTTTTGAAAGAGATTGTGAATTCTGTTACTGTCAGTTAATTTTCATACAACTGGAGGGTAAATCAGATTCCTTCGTTTTTGTTCATTTTATTCACTCTTTTCACAATGTGAAGCTAAGACACACGCTAGCTCATCTAGGCTATCACTGCTCTTATTGTCTGGAGCTGCTCAGCAGCTATTTGAAACCTCCATCTGCTGTTCCTCTATTATCTGAGACTCCCCAGCTCTCCGCTAGCAGAACAATGCCACTCTTAGAGAATTGTGCTTCTCGTGCTATACCGTTGGCTTTTATGGTTTTCAGCCTTTCGCTAAAAACGTTGAAGTTTATTGGATAATGAATGCTTTTAAACCTTTTTGTTTGAAAATAACATTGTTCTAATGCAAACGTCCAAACTTTGGTTATGAGAAGTAAGAAAATTATTAGCCTTATCCTCATTTGTTTTTTAATTTTTATTCATTTATCTGCACCTGCAGAGTAGACACACAAACCTCTCTAATCCTCTCTTTTGTAGCTGCTGCACCTACATCATTTGAAGGACCTTATGGAAGGATTATATACAGAGTTCGGGCTTTCATAGAGACACCTCGTTTTGCAAAAGACTACAAGATAGAGAAGCCCTTCTCTATGAAGAACACAGTCAACCTGAATGAAATACCTGGTATTCAGGTAAATGTGCTACACGGACCTCCATATTCTAAACTGGCAAAAAAAGAACCACAAACTTAAATATCTTAAATTCTTATATCTGTGCTGTCATTTACAGCCAATGATTTACATTACTATGCTTTTAATTATATGCTTTGAGCAGGAACCTAGCTCCTCTTCTGTAACCAAGAATTTCTCATACATGCTTGTGAAAAATGGGACAGTGGTGCTGAAAGCTAAGAGCGACATGCGAGGATATATCGCTGGACAGATCATAAAAGTGTTCGCTGAGATTGAAAACAAATCTGAGAAGTCAACGGGCCATGTGGTTGCCAGTCTAATGCAGGTAAGATTACACAAACTACATTAGATTATATTTTAAGAACAAATGTTTTCAGTTAGTTCAAACAATTGAGTATAGTGTGTGAAAATAGTTTGGGGTCAGTATGATTTTTTTTTTAATGACCAACGGTAGTGTATATTCAGATTTGTTGTTGACTGATATGGCTATATTAATAATTGTGATTGAATATGCAGGTACACCTTTGGTAAATATCATAAGACTCTCTTAATTTCTCTTAATTTTAGAAAGTTACATATAATACCAAGAAGCCGACATATGACTTGCGGACAGTAGCGGAGGTAGAAGGACCTGGAGTTAAGGGTGGACAAAAAACTGAATGGAAAGACCAGATAATTGTACCTTCTCTTCATCTGTCCACCCTGACTGATGGAAACCTCATCCAAATCTGCTACTACATTCAGGTGAGTATTTAAATGAAGTTATTGTTACATATATTACACTAACGTGATCTAATGCAAAGTGTGACACTTTTCTTTCCTGTGAGTATTTTTCTCCATTGTGGAGCTTTTAATAATACCTGGCTGTATGTAATCACTGGGAACATGTATATCAGAGAGATGCATTTTATCAGAAGTTCATGCAAATTGCATTTTGCATTTCCTTCTTCCTTCCTCTCATTGAATCTCATCTCCATGTTTGTCTCTGCTTTTCCAGGTCTATTTGAAATACCCAGAGGTATCATTAACTCTGCCCATTTACATTGGAAGCATCGCAGTGGATCCAACTCGGCCTTCCCCTTCCCGGGCGGTACCACCCATGCCAACCCCACGTAATGACCCCACCCCTGCTCCTACCCCTGCCCTTGCCCCTTCTGCTGCTGCTGCTCCTGCCGAATCTGCCCCACCCAGCCTGCCACCACGTACAACCCCAAAACCTGCACCCAAACCCAGGCCTCGTAGCACCTACGCATCCATCAATGTGCTTCCCCCTGTTTTGTACCCAGAACTCCCAGGTGTGGCTAACTACAACGGGGAAATGCCAAAGAGTCCACAGCATGAGTCTGGTTCCCAGGCTCCAGTGTCTCCCAATGCATTCAGCTACGCTCCTGGACTCAGCTTCAGACAGAAACAGAGCTCCAGCGGCCCATCAGCACCCCCCCTCAGTTCATCCACCAGCCCTCAAGACTGGAATGCAGTGTCCTCTTCAGCGAGCTTACCTCCAAACTATAGGAGTTCAGCATATCCACATGGTATGGCATGGTTATAATTATAAAATAATTATAATTAATAATTAAAATGTATATGTGTGTTTTAAATGATGTGAGCCACAACACCCAAGAGCTTAATCATCAGTGTTGGGGGTAATGCATTACTAGTAACGTGAGTTACGTAATCAGATTACTTTAAGTAACTAATGTAATGCATTACTTTTTAATTTAGAAGAAATATCTGAGTTACTTTTTCAAATAAGTAACACCATTTACTTTAACCAATGTCTTTGCTGCTGACCTTCAATGATCCAGTTCAACCATACTAAGCAAAAATGACACATTTATTTAATTTTTGTTATTGCTGAATAGTGTTGAACTTTCTTCTCCTGCATCATATTCTTCATGCCATTTGTTTGATCTGCGCCCTCTACTGTACAGACGTGAATTTACATCTCCTTCAGCCTGAGGCTTATTCATTTCACTGTTGTTGTGAAAAGGGCTTCTACATTTGTAAAATAACTTTTTTATATTAAAAACAAGCAAGTCATGCCCAGATTTAAAAAGTAACTCAAACGTAACGTAACGCATTACTCTCCATAAAAAGTAACCAAGTAAGGTAATTAGTTAGTGTTTTAGGGAGTAATGCAGTATTGTAATATTTAAAATTAATTAAAATTAGTTTGTTTAATATTATTATTATTATTATTATTTTATTTAATTGATTGTTCATTAGGTAAGGCAATGTTACCTGGTGATTAATTTGATTTTATTTCTTTTGACAGAGGCTCCACCTTCATATGAAGATAGCTGCAATATATAGGATGTTTCCCAGCCATATGAAGAAGGGAGAAAAACATTGAAAATATTCATAACATTCCTGTGACTTTATAATAAATGCAGACCTCAAGCACTTTTGAACCAAATGTGTAAATATCCAAATTCTGTGTTCTTACAATGCGTGTATTCTCAAGAATGTGATATTTAACCTAAGAGGTCAGCTGATACAATTCTTCAGATATGGTGTGACCGCTATTATGCCAAACAGTTGGAAATGAGTAATTTTGCTTTTCATTTTTGTCATTGCAGATGATCTGTAAAATAGATCTGTCTCTTGCAAAGATATTTTACCACTTGTTTTTAGGAGTTTCATCATGGAAGAGTATTAAGTACTCTTTTATTATTAGACTGTTGCTTGTTTTGTACAATTGTGCTTGCAATCACACAACCACCAGGGTAAATTTGCTTTTTTTTAGTTAGCATGTTCAGGCTTTGTTTTTATGTTCCTGATAAGCTAAGCATGAATCTAGTTCGATTGAAATTGTAACTTTATACTATGCATGGATACACGTTCTCAAGTCATTATACAAAACCACTGAATATTTAGTTCAAGTTTTGTGATATTTAATGATTGATTTCTAAGTTTAATGATTAATTCCTGCCTTTGTTAGTATTGCACACCACTTGCATGTTAAAAACTTTTTTTTTTATTTGAACAGTGATTTACATGTGTTGTGTACAGATTAATAAAAATGTTGAACTGAAAAAACCCCCCTGCATTTTGTACTGTTAAACAGAATGAAAATAAATCTTTCAAGTTGCTTGTGACATTGATGTGGATATTTGATAGGCTGCTTACATTATTCTTTATTTGTTGCACAGGGCAAAGATCCATTAAAGCAACTGGAGGGTTAGAAATCATCCATAGTGGCCATAACTCAAACTTTATGTGTACCATAAAGTAGTAAGGAGAAATTATACAGGTCAGCCTTAAGTGCCAACTGCCACACATTAGAAAATGTGCATGTGAGACTGCAAATTATATAATACCTTTCAGTGTGGTTAGTTGTTTCAAAGGAATTTCTGTAGGTACAGCGATTCTTGGGATTCAATTTGTTGAGGTGCAAACAATATTGTTTTTCCCCAATAATGTCTTAATTTATTGCAATATACATGTGATACGTGACATTTATGCTTATGTTTCGTAACGAGAAGGTAAAAATAACAACAAAAAGTTCACAAATGGTTTATAGTGGGCCTGAGGTCGACACACTTAGCAACTAAACCCAGACAGTAAACGCCCCCCTTACCAGTAGAGGGCGCGGTGTGGTCACATGACAGTCGCAGGGTGCATAAAGCAGGGAAGTGCAGAGAGGAAGACAAGCCTCTAAACTTTCGGAATGAACTGAGTTGTTTTACAAAAATGCAAACCATCATAAGTTAACGGGTAAGTATGTGCAAAGCAGTCATTTTTGTGGATAAATGTCCCACGCCGAATGTAGTTTAGGATACATGCTCCGTCTAGATTTGTGGTGGTGTGGTTGGTGTCATGCGCGTCTGTTAGCTACATTGTTTCATGTTGTTCATTGTAATTCCGCCCACAGATATAAGCATTAACAAATGCTGTTGTATTCCTCAGTTAATAAGACACAGGAAATCACGAGTCTAATAGGCCGTCATGCCTTTTCAGCAATGCAAAGAAAGTATAATTTATCGTTTTGGAGGGCCGAAGAGACAGATTTGTTGGCTGTGTCTCAAAATCTAGTGTGATGCCCAGACATACAGCATTTGATGGCCAAAATGTTCTAAGTAGGTAGCTTACTAGATTTTGAAACGCAGCCATTCAGGGCGCGGTTGATACATTATTTCCCCCCATCAATACCAGTAAATACATATTTTTATTTTTTAATCTGATCATATGTAGAATCGTTTTAATTGCTTTATTTCTGTCGTTTTACATAAGTAAAAACCATTAGGCTCCAACCATACAATATAATTTACATTATGACTATATATTTGTATATATTAATTGTTTGCACATTTATATTTTTTACATTAACTGATTATTATAAAACATGCGACTATGATCATATTCTAACACTGTAACTTCTCACAGAGGAAGGGACTTGGAGGTTTTCTTGAATTGCTCCAGGTTCCCCCTGCCATGGCCAAGTCCAAAAAGGGTGAGTTAATTGATTTCAAGGTTATTATGCATAATGTAAATTCAGGTCGGTTAATGCATCCCATACTACAAAAGTATCTGGTATTCTTTTTCAGAATCTATTCACGTATCAAGTGCGAAATGCACATTGTTTACATACTTTAATGTTTTTCATATGTGACCCTGGACCACAAAACCAGTCATAAGGGTCAATTTTTTGAAATTGAGATTTATATATCATCTGAAAGCTGAACAAATAAACTTTCCATTGATGTATGGTTTGTTAGGATAGGTCAACATTTGTCTGAGATACAAATATTTGAAAATCTGGAATCTGAAGGTGCAAAAAAAATCAAAATATTGAGAAAATCACCTTTAAAAGTTGTCCATATGAAGTTCTTAGCAATGCATATTACTAATCAAAAATTAAGTTTTGATATATTTATGGTAGGAAATTTACAAAATATCTTCATGGAGCATGATCTTTACTGAATAACCTAATAATTTTTGACATAAAAGAAAAATCGATAATTTTGACCCACACAGTGTATTGTTGGCTATTGCTACAAACATACCCGTGCTACTTATGACTGGTTTTGTGCTCCAGGGTCACATGTTTGATCATGCTGTGGTTGCAGGTATGGACAGCCCTGCGGACCCACCGAGAAGAGGCAGGAAGACCAAATCCCTTGGTGCTGCTCCAAAAGTTGTTAAACAACAGAGTGCACTAGGCAGCGCGAAGAGCCCAGGGACCGGCTTTCAGCTACTCTCTGGCCAGACATCCCTCAAGCTACCAAGTGAAAACATCATCTCAGGAAATCATGGCTCTATCCAGCAAGATAAACAAGATGCTTCAGAAACACAGAGTTGTGAGTCTAGTAATGCCGCCAAGAGCATCCCCACTTTGTCCTCACCTGCAGCCAGACAGGAAGGGGATGCCCAGAGAGGGCCGGAGGAGTTTAAAGCTGTGAATCCTGCTCCGCCACGTTTGGCTTGGAAAACCATGGTTAGACCAGCACCAGCTCCATCTGCTCTGAAGGTAGCCTGCTGCTTGCATATGTACTTTCTAGTTCATATTAATGAGTCAGGAAAATGTGGAAGGCATGGATTTGGATGATCACCTAAAATGTTTGTGTTGGGGGGAACAGACTTCTCTGAATGTGGTTGGATATTTATACTGATGCAAAGTCAAATTCAAAGGGCCTGGGACAAAAACAGTTTTATGGGAGTGATGCCCATAAATGATATTTCTTATATATGCAGTACCATTCAATCAGTAAGATAAGTCAGTAAAATGTTTTCTTATGCTCACCAAATACAGCAAAAACTGTAATTTGTAAAATATTATTACAGGTTAGAATAACATTTTTTTGCATTTTTATATATATATATATTTTAAAATGTGATTTATTCATGTGATGGCAAAGTTGAATTTTTAGTAGCCATTATTCCAGTCTTGAATGCCACATGATCCTTCAGAAATCATTCTAATATGCTGATCTGGTACTCGTTTCTTATTATTTTCACAATTTGATTGTGTGGCTTCTTATTATTTTCACAAATGGTCGTGCTGATTAATATTTTTGTGGAAACCATGATAGTCTTTTTCACGATTCTTTCTAATTCTGATGATTAGAAAGTAAAAAAAAAAACCCCAGCATTTATTCAAAATAAAACTCTGTAAACAATTGAATGTATCCATACTGAATAAAATCGTTAACTCTTTAAAAGTAAGGTAGTTGTTAAGTTTAGGTATTGGGAAGGATTATGGATGTAGAATATGGTCATGCAGAATATGTGCTTTATATAAATAGCCAATATGTTAATAATAGGCATGCTAATAATAAGCAGCTAGTTAATAGTGAGAATTGGTCCCTATACTAAAATGTTACCAAAATCTGTCCAAAAAAGACTTATATATGTCTGTTTTTATTAATGCAACAACATAGGCAATGAACAGCGAGAAGAGTGTGTATGAGAGGAGTGGAGGAGTGGAGTCCTCACGCACACAGCATCTCAGTTTACCTCAGGAACTCAAAGACTCGACACAAACAGGTGTGAATTTTTTAGCTAAAAAGTTACATTAAAACCTCTTTGTTTAGAACCCAAGAAAGTAAAACCAATTGCATGCCCCCCTGTTTGTATTCTTCTGCAGCCTCCAAGAAGAAGAAAAGAAAAATGGGCTTATATAATTTTGTTCCCAAAAAGAAACCAAAAGTGTCCAAGAAACCGAATGTCTCGTTGTCCTCTTCAAATGAGCAGGTCTGATATCTTACACATTAGACGACTACCATGTGTGTGAAATGAAGCCATTCATCTTTCCCAAATCTTGAACATTCAAGATCATTGTTTCCAAACCCTGCAGGAGGGTTCACTTACAGTTGGCTGCATAGCTATTCAGATGGCCTTTGAAGAGGCAATCAAAAATAGTTCTGAGAAACCAGAGAAGCAGGCTTCAGCGGCTGAGAGAGAAAGTGCAGCGGAACCGCATAAGAACAAGGAAACGGAGGACCTTCCACAAGGCCATGCTGAAGAATACACAGAGCTGCCTCTACATGCTCTAGCTCATGAAAGCATGTTCACAGAAGTCCCCACAGGTAGATATTATCTGCACCTGAAGACAATAGAACTGAATCCACTTCTTGTTTGCTTATGTATTTCGTACTTCCACCTCATGAAATGTGTATACTTCCTTTCTGTTTGTTTTCATACAATAGGTTGATCTCAGAATGAGCAGAGGCAGGTTTCAGACAGAGCATTCTGACTTTGTAAGACAATAAGACCACATGGCAACATACATGCAGACCTTTTGTAAAAATAAACAACTGGCAGGTTAGGGAGGGTTTAGTAGCCTAGGATATTCTAGTATCAGAGGGCTAAAACTAAAACTAAAGTGGTCTTAAGTGTTTGTGTTTATCAGGTTTGCCGGAGGATAAAGAGAACATGGAGGCTGATGACACGTTGGAACCTCCACTGTGTAGCTGTCGCATGGAGGCTCCGAAGAACCAGGATATAGTAACTCTTGCTGAGGGCAAGTGCATGGCTGTAGAGAGTGTTGATGGAAAGGTAGAACATGTCGTGTTTCAAAACATATGTCTGTGAAAGGATAACAAAATGAAATGAATGAATGAATGAATGAGGCATTTATATAGCGCTTTATTGTGTATTGCTGTACACCCAAAGTGCTTTACAATCATGTGGGGGGCCAAGCCATTCATGAAATCTTTAAATATATTCAGATCACTGTAACAGTTACAGTTACATTCACACAGTAACTGTAGTATATGCTTTTTTTATGTATGATAGCATTATACTTATGCGTTTGATTAGTAAATGGTGAATTGATTTCAAGAAAGCATTAAAGAGAATTTTTTTTTTTCCCTCTCTCTAGCTGAGTTTATGTCGGAAGGTGATTCTGAAGCAGGAAATGATGCGTCCCTCTCTGAGGATTCCATTGCTGGTGTTGTGCGAGGATCATCGTGCGGGCATGGTGAAACACCAGAGCTGCCCAGGCTGTGGTTTCTTCTGCAGGGCTGTAAGTAAACCATACACTAGCTTTCAAACGTTTGGGGTTGGTAAGATTTTTTTAAATGTTTTTTTTCAAAACCTGCATTTATTTGACAAAAAAATACAGTTAAACAGTAATATTGTGAAATATTATTATAATAACTGTAATAAGATAATAACTGTTTTTATATCTGAATATATTTTAAAATGTAATTTACTTCCTGTGATATCAAAGCTGAATTTTCAGCAGCCGTTACTTCAGTCTTTAGTGTTACATGTAAAAACAACAACTCTTAAGTGGTGGTGTATGAAGAGCTTTCCCAAAGTATCCCAAAATTAAGAAAGAATGTATACACTTTCATTATTCATTTTGGTTTTATCAAACAAATACATTAGGGGCATTGTTTTTGTGTTGGCCTTGGGATGCCATTGTAGAAATGTGCTATTATTACATTTAGCTTTTAGCAGCCAGCCATGATTAATAAGTGTTTTGTGAAGTCCATGTAAAATTCAAAAGGTGTGAGTGTGCTTGATTTTAAACATATTTGAAGTGCTATTAATTTCTTTAGCAGCTACAGTTTTTTTTAATTACAGTTTTTTAATAAACTTTAATAGTTCAACTTGGGAGTTAAAACCTTGATACACTGTAATTACAAAATTAATATTATAGCGGTCTGTCTAATCCAGGGGACGTTTATGGAATGTCAGCCAGATGGGAACATCTCACACCGCTTTCACCGGAGCTGTGCCTCTCTGATCAGAGGTCAGGTCTACTGCCCTCACTGCGGTGAGGAGACTAGTCATGCTAAGGAGGTCACGATCCCCAAACCTGATTGTGTTACTGCAGTGCCAACAGCCGCTGTGCCCGCACACAAAAGAGACACCGCCTTAATGGAGTAAGTTTAAATCAGTTAAATCAATGGAGTAAGTTAAATTAAATTTGTTGTTTGCTCACACTGGTTACGCTGTTGTATATCCGTTATTATTGTGTCTTACAGCAGGGCTAAATTTGACTCTGTAGCTGTTTGTGGAGTGATAGACCCTGCTAAAGAATCACTGGAAAGCGTTTTAAATGCACTCGAGGATGGGAAGTAAGGATCTGTGTCCTAGTCCTGTACATCAGTGATGTCCTGATCCTGTATCATTAAATAAATGCATTAGATAGTTTATTTGACTCTTCACCATTTGTAGATTTGCTTTGTTGCCTATAGTTTAAAACAAGCATTGCATATTTTTAAAGGTATAAGAAATTCAAGCTGCCTCCAAAGCAGCTTTACTTCTCTGCGAAGAGAGGAGAGCTCCAGAGGATCCTGCATATGCTGGGTATGATTTTTCTCAAGAAACCAGTCTATATATATATATATATATATATATATATATATATATATATATATATATATATATATATTTTTTTTTTTTATGTTGTACTAGATGCTTTGTGATTGATAACTGGTATTGTTTTGATGGTAATCAGTGGAAGGTGTGGACCCAAATTTGCGGATGGACAGTGAGAAGAGGAAGACTTCCTTGCATTGTGCTGCTGAGGAGGGACATAAAGAGATCTGCCATATATTAGTGCAGGTACTGCTTACGCTAATAGCACACATTCACATTCAGAAATTATCTCTGTTTCTTAATATACACTACCATTCGAAAGTCAAGGGTCTGTAAGTCTTTTATGTTACTAAAAGAAGTCTCTTATGCTCAGCAAGGCTGCATTTTTTTAGAATACAGTAAAAACAGTAATATTGAGAAATATTAATATTTTAAATTTATTATTTTTTACATTGTTTCAAAACATAATATAATCCTGTGATGGCAAAGCTGAATAATTTCAGCCTTCAGTGTAACATTATTCTTCAGAAATCATTCTAATTTGCTGATTTGGTGCTCAAGAAACATTTTTTAATTTATTTATGATAACTTTTAAAAACTGTTGTAATAGGACCTGATGAACTTAATTTTTTAAAATTGTTTTAATTTATTATGTTTTATTTTTTATATTTTTAAAATCCCATTTTCCATGAGTACATCCAGTATTATATGCTCTTATTTAATATTGAAGTTTGGTAATAGAAATAATTTCTTTATCTCTATAGGCTGGTGCGAACCTGGACATGTGTGATTCAGAGCAGAGAACTCCTCTGATGTATGCCTGTGAGAACAATCATCTAGAAACAGTGAAATACTTACTGAAAGCTGGTGCTTCTACTGGGCATAAGGTATGATAGCCAGCCTTCATCTCTCAATCAACTGTGAAATACAAAATGTTTTGCTACAGTTATCTCATGCTACCCATTGGTTAAATGAGGTATTGAAATCCCTAAGCCACTGTATGCAATGTGTTCAGTATGCAAGGTATTTGCATGATTAAAATCTGGTGATATATGCCTTCTTCACAGGATATGAGAGGCTCTACATGTCTTCACTTGGCAGCCAGAGGAGGACACACAGGTGTGCTGCAGTATCTTGTCTCCATGCCATCCATAGACGTCAACTGTAAGGTAACAGTGTGCATGAGTTTGTGCATGAGTTTATAGAATATACATTTTTGTGTACATGCCATATTTATTTACCCTTAAATTACATTTTAATTTGAGTTTTTTGAGGATGTTGTAAGGAGTTTTTGACAGCAAAACTGATGCTGTATGGATACTGGAATGCTTAATAATTGAAGATTATGGATCTTCTTCTTTTGATCAGGATGGTGGCGGGTGGGCTCCTCTTACCTGGGCAACTGAGAACACGAATCTAGAGCAGGTGAAGATGCTGATCTCAGCGGGAGCTGATGTCCAAATAAGAGATAAGGTCTGTGAGTATTTCATCTCAATATTTCAGCTTTTTGATGCACTTTTTTCACCTTGTTTGTTAAAATCAGACTGCTAAAATGGATTGCCTGCAAATAATTGCATGTCAAACGATCTGATTGTAAATCAGTTAATAGATTTCTACCTGAACATGTACACTACCATTCAGAAGATTAATAAATTAATACTTTTATTCAGCAAAAAGGCATTAAATTGATTACATGTGCTCTTGTATTGAACTCTATATTCAGCAAAGACTCCTGAAAAAAAAAACTCTTAAGGTGTTTTCAACATTGATAATAAAATGAAATGTTTCTTGAGCATCAAGTCAGCATATTAGAATGATTTCTTAAGGATCATGTGACATTAATCTTACCAATTGCAAACTTTGGAACACTAGTGCTTATGTATGATAGATATGTGATTTTTATCATCCCGAGATGAATTTTGCTTGTGGTCTGATGTGTTATCTAGGAGGAGAATGTCTGCCTCCACTGGGCAGCATTCTCTGGCTGTGATGAGATCGCTCAGCTGCTGCTTGACAAGAGATCTGACCTACATGCTGTGAACATCCATGGAGACTCACCTCTCCACATTGCTGTCAGACAGAACCAGCTGGACTGTGTAATGTAAGTGTAGAACAAAGAGAGTATACCTAGATAACTGGGAGCAAGACCCTTTATGAGCACTGAAATCTAAAGGAACTATTCATGTTATCCCAAGGTCACTTTAGGGGAAGTCAGTTCACTTGAGGCCATCTGGGTAATAAACTTGGTTTCTCTGTAGACAAAAGACATACAAGTACAGCTCATATCTGCTTCAATGAATGACTTTCGTGTAGTGATAAATTTCCAAAATAATATATTGACCACCATACTGAGCATTACAGTGCCTCCCATTAATTTTTCTAGTCACCTTTATTTCTATAGCACTTTATACAGTACAGATTGTGTTAAAGCAGTTCTCAGAGATAGGAAAATATCAGTGTCAATTATGGATGTTAAACTATAGACAATTCCGATTCAGTTCAGACAAAGGTTTGTGGTTGAAACTGTCAGTTGTAAAAGGACTAATCTTAAGTTTTGTCTCTAGGCTGTTTCTGTCTCGAGGAGCAGATGTAAATCTGAAAAACAAGGACGGTGAGACTCCTTTGGACTGCTGTAGTATAAATTCCAAGATGTGGACAGTCCTCAACACCAATAAGAAGCTGACAGATGCTAGGAGAGGCAGAGACAGCCTAAGAGAAAGACTCCTCTGCAGGTAATGCAAGAACACTAGGATCAAATCTTTCTGTTTTGCAGGGTGATATCACAGACAGTATTTTGTTACATATTCTATTCTTTTTTTCAAGCATCTTGGAGATGGTTCTATAGTACTTATGGATTTAGTCTGTTTGTTTTCTGTCTCTTTATGTAATCGCCGACAGACTTGATGATGGTGAGCTCAGATCTTGGTTTTTGAGACTCCTTGTGCATACAAATATCTTACTGGATTATTACAATTAATAGCAAAAGAAATGTTTGGAAATATAAATCGATCCTTCCCGCTGGCATGCTAAAGCAAAATATAAAGACAACTGTCTTTAAAACAGTTTTTCTCCAATGCAATATATTAAGATATTTTTTTATTAACAAAAACTGAATATTAATATTAAATTAATGAACCACTTTTGATTTTATGATTCCAAAAGTTTCAATGCACGATCCTCACGAATAGAAAATACAGTGAAATAGACTTACATTAGTTTAATATTGTGGGCTCCAGCCCTTTGGTGAAGAACCACTGATATATTACTTTTTACTGTTTTTTTTTTTTTTTTTTTCCCTTGATTATTCAAGTGAAACTCAAGAAACTTTTGGCAAGACAAGTTTGTTGTTAAACTATAACTGTTCATTGTTTTTAATATTGATAATACACAAAAAGTTGCACTTTGAGAAAACTGTATAAAATAATAATGTATGGCTTCTGTATGTTTTGTAAGCTAGAATTTGCTACTCTTTATTGATACTGCTATTGAAACTGCCATGAATTTCAAGTCCATGTACTGTACTGTAATGCAGTATTTATCTTGAATTAATCAGTACTGCATCTTTTCAAACAAGATTTTTGCAGCTTCAGGTCCATACCAAAAAGCAGTGAAAACTGGCTACAGCTGAATCAATATTCCATTCATTTAGCTTGACTTGAAGAAATCTGAAGTATCCACACATTTCTTAGTCTTCATTCTGCTTTTCTTTGTGCAGCTTCAAAGTCAGCTGTCATGCCCATGTGCAAATGGCCTTAAAATATATTGAATGTTTGGCACAGAATGTGGGTAAATATTTTATGTGATTGTGGGACTGTTGTGCGTTGTGTTTCAGAGATGTGTCACGAGGCTATGAGGACGTCCCTGTGCCGTGTGTGAATGGGGTGGACCATGAGCCCTGCCCCAGCAACTTCAAATACGTTCCAGAGAACTGTTTTACCTCTCAAGTGAATATAGATGAGAACATAACGCACTTACAGGTAAGAGGCTTAGAGGCCTAGTGTCAAAAGCCATAACAAGGTTAATGCTGTTATTACAGCTATATGAAATGCTTGTCTCTCTCTCTCTCTCACTGGAATAGCACTGCAGTTGTAAAGATGACTGTGCATCAAGCAGCTGTATCTGTGGCCAGCTCAGCATGCGCTGTTGGTATGACAAGGTAAGATGCTGCTAGTACTAAATTATTCATTTTAGCAGGATAAATGAAGTGGTAATGATACAGTGACATAAAATATAGATGTTGCCAATCCCAGGTCTTTAGCAGCTGTTTCACAACATATTAATAGTCACCAACCATGATTGTGCTGTGTGTGACCATATGATTAGAGGGGGATTTTTGTAATGCTTATTATTAAAATGAGTAGTATTTATGATTTCTTGGTGTGCAGGATGGCCGCTTGTTGAAAGAGTTCTGCAGGGATGATCCACCCTTCCTGTTTGAGTGTAACCATGCCTGTTCCTGTTGGAGAACGTGCCGAAATAGAGTGATACAGAATGGCCTTCGGTAATATAACGAATCGATGTATTATTGCATATTCCCTGAATATTTTGTAAACTCTGAATTTACGTACGCGCATTTTTCTCACAGCTGTATAATTTTCTCATCTTTAGTTTCAGACTGCAGGTGTTTAGGACTGAGAGGATGGGCTGGGGGGTCCGAGCACTGCAGGATATTCCTGAGGGAACTTTCGTATGCGAGTATGAGCCTCTCTTTAGATCAGTTGCTTTACACAAAAAACACACAAAAATGAATACAAATCCACAGCAATATTCAAAGGCCTCATAACTTTTCCCAGTTGTTTATTTACTGGATAAGGATTTTTTTTGGCTCATAATTTCTACCCAGTCATTTTTTAGGGCTTGGCACAACTAGGAAAAAATTATATTTGTTATAAAAATTCCAGGTGTAGAAAAGGTACTTTTAAAATCATATATCCAGGACAGCAGGAATCCTGGTTCTATAAAGAAAAAAATAATAATATTGATATTAAGTTATAATAGTAATATAATATATACATTACTTTATTGGAATATGTGATCCTGGACCACAAAACTAGTCATAAGGGTAAATTTTTTTGAAACTGAGATTTATACACCATCTGAAAGCTTAATAAATAAGGGCAATATAGGACAATATTTTGCTGAGATACAACTATTTGAAAATCTGGAATCTGAGGGTGCAAAAAAATCAAAATATTGAGAAAATCGCCTTTGAATTTGTCCAAATGAAGTCCTTAGCAGTGCATACTACTAATCAAAAATTAGGTTTTAATATATTTACGGCAGGAAATTTACAAAATATCTTCATGGAACATGATCTTTACTTAATACCCTAATGATTTTTGGCATAAAAGAAAAATGGATCATTTTGACCCATAAAATGTATTTTTGGCCATTGCTACAAATATACCTGTGCTACTTATAACTGGTTTTGTGCTCCAGGGTCACATATATCCATGAGTTTTTTTGAATATTTTTTCTGTTATCTTGAGGCTTACTTGGAAGTTTGCTGAGGCCCATTTGAAATGGTTATTATTATAGTTGTCTCTTCATTTTAACCTGATGTTGAATTATTTTAAGAAAAAATTACATGCAGCATATTAAGGAAGCAATGCTTGCATTCTGAAGAACTCTCCTACTGACTCCAGTGTCAAGGATATTAATTTAATGCCAAATGTGCTACAAAAATGAAAGCCATTAGGGGAATTATCAATTATTCAGATGTGATTAATCTCATGCTGTTTCGGTCCAATACTTGTGCCCTGAAGATTTTTCTCTGCGTGCAGGTTTGCAGGTGAAATCATTTCAGATGGGGAAGCTAATGTTCGGGAAAATGACTCGTACATGTTCAACCTAGACAATAAGGCAAGTTTAGAGGTTTGTCTTGTTAAAATTGTGCTAAAATGTAAGATTATCATTTTCGCAAGTGAATGTTTTTCATACATGTCACCTTCAGGGGGCGCTAACGCATATTAATGTGAATGGAGCTCAAGCACACCTCATCTGGATAGTGTATTTAATGGTGATTTTGTTTTGTTTTTTTCTTCTAGGTTGGAGAGGTCTACTGCATTGATGCCCAGTTTTATGGTAATGTTAGTAGGTTTATGAATCACCTTTGTGAGCCCAATCTATTCCCAGTGAGGGTGTTCACCAAACACCAAGACATGCGCTTTCCTCGAATTGCGCTCTATGCAAGCAAGGCTATTCAAGCTGGAGACGAGCTTGGGTAAACCTTTATCATTTTTTTTTTCTCATTGTTTGTTTCATTTATCCATTGACACATTTGTAATCAATAATAAAATTATTTTCCCCAGGTTGCTTGAATTAAAACTAACTTTCTTTTCTTTCATCAGGTTTGACTATGGTGATCCCTACTGGCAAATCAAGAAAAAGTACTTCCGTTGTCAATGTGGCTCTGCAAAATGTAGATATTCTAAGCCCGTTCCGGGCCAGAACCACGCAGGCAGCTCAGTCCGAGCGCTTGGTGATCAGACTGTTGCTCAGGTGGAACACATCCAGTCAGCTAACACAGCTATAGCAATAACTCAGCCCTGAGCCCTTCACACGTACAACAGGATGTGCTGAGACCTTTAACGTATAAATATTGTTAGGAGTGCAACGCATCATTTCCTGACTCTCAGCTCCAAGTAAGGACAATTTGTGCAGCATCATTTATTTTATCACCACGCTGTTGAGGGCATTTGTAATAAGACTTTCAATCAAAGGTGTTTTGAGCCTTTTTTTATCTGAATGCATGTCTCACAAAGTTTTTATCTTCTTAGGATGATGGTGAGGCTCCTTAATTGTATGAGATATAGGCACTAGCTTATTAGACTTTTATACATTTTTAAGCATAAACTATTAAAAAACAGGGTTTTAGTTGATTATCATAAGCAAAAAAGAGAGTAGTAGTAGAACAGGTGGACAAGTTCTGCTGGCTTTTTTTTTTTTCTACTCCATGTCTTCTCAGGAGCAGAGATCAGGGCTGTTTTCTAATCAGTTTTTCCATGTATTGAAATTTCACTATGAAATGGTTACAGAATTTTAAATATCATGCCTGTGAAAAATAAAGCTTTCAGTGATGGTTTTTATTATTAATTTGATTATTTGTAAGTTTAGCTGTGGCCTATCAGTCAGCGTTTAATGCTGACTGATGGACAACTGTTTATGCATTACAGGGGGGTGTGTGTGTATGTGTGTGTGTGTGTGTGTGTGTATATATATATATATATATATATATATACACACAAATAAAAAAAAAATAAAAAATATATATATAAGCCAAAACTATTGGTGTTTGGTGATGAGTTTTTGACTCAAGGTCTGCATTTACAGTCACACCAGAGGTGTTAAACTGGGATTAGGACTTAGTTTTATGCAGACCAGTCAAGTTCTTCCACACCGACTGAATCAATCATTTTCTTTTTGAACCTTGTCTTATACACAGAGGCATTGTCATGTTAGAGTAGAAAAGGGTCCTGTCCAAACTGTTGCTATAATATTAGAAGCACACAATTCCCTAGAATATCATTATATGCTTTAACATTAAGATTTGTAATCATTGAAATTAGTAAAGTAGTCAAACCTGTTCATTAGAAGGGGGCGACCCAATACTTTTGGCAATATAGTGTGTGTATATATATATATACTTCGCTCAAAACAAATTGTGTGCTTCAGTGAAATTCAGAGTGTGTGTTCTTGTGAACTTTCTGTTAATCAAATAATTCTGGAAAAAATCAAAGAAACCTGAAAAAATCTAACAAGGTTATAACAAAAAATTCTTATTGATAAAAATAAGAAATGTTTGTTGAGCACCAAATCAGCATATTAGACAGATTTCTGTAGGATCATGTGGAGCAAAGGCTGCTGAAAATTCAGCTTTCCCTTCATAGGATTAAAATTACATTTGAAAATATATTAAAATGTAGAACAATTATTTTAAATTGGAATAATATTTCGCAACATTCCTGTTTATCAGGTAAATTAAGCATAAGAGACTTCTTTCCAAAGCATTAAAAACCAACTAAAACGGCAGTGGTATATACATAAAGTATATATATATATACTGTATGTAAAATATTTTGTTGTAGAATTTACAAACATTGTGCTATTTATTGGATATTCTGTACTGAAAACAGGTAAAAAAAACATGCGCTCAAAAACATCTGTTCAGTCATTACGTCAATATTTTACGTCAATATTAAAATAGCCTTCATAATTTTAATGAAGCACAATTTATTTTGAGCGAAGTATTGACTATGCTTAACATTACTTGAAGACACTTTCACGTTTTGTTCTACCGAATAAATGACATGCAGTCATATATCAACATTCAAATCCTTTAAAAAGCTATGAAGTTAATTGATCAAGGAAGCAAGAGGTTACGTAATTTATGTAGTAGCCTAGAGCAAAACGTGAAAGTATCTTCAAGCAGGCTAATGTAAAACACCGACCTAAATTTACTCAAATCGAAAGCTCCATTTTAAAAACCCATTAGAAATTCCCGAGGGATCCCATGTCTCAAAAAACTCTCATTTTCTTCCGGGCTTTCGGTCTACAAACTACACAGCTCTGTTGAAAGGATAACGTAAATGTGAAAGAGACCGAACACCCTCCGAAAGGCGTCAGTCACGAGAGAATGTCCTGATTTTCTCCGCCCGCCGGTTCCACCCTTTTCTAAATCAACGATCTGTTTACAGTTGTGGGAAGTGCAGACGCACCCATCCCTCACAGAATGTGCCTAATTCTTCTTAACTTGCTTTAAAGTACCCGTCCAAACCGTTTGAGTAAGTGTTTAATTCGCTGCTGGGGTCTGGAAGGGTACACGCTGTATTTTCCCCTCTTGCCCCAGTGCCATGGATACTGTAGCGGTACAGGTGGAGCCACTGACAGGCTGCTTCACAGTCACGTGATCTGATTTAGAAGAAGCAGCGGCTGCAGAAATTGGTTAAAATTTCATTGCCAAGCTACGGTCTAGTGGAAAAAGGCTGTTAATATCGTTTGCGCGTTTTCATTTCAACGATATAAACGCGAAGGCGACGGACCGCTCGCGTTATCATCTGTTAGAGCGAAGAGCGCAGGCAAGATCGGAGGAAAACATCGAAGCATCTGCAACAGCGCAGGGAAGCAGGATCTTACAATCTGTGCGCTTGACTCCATTCAATCGCAGCACAGTTTGTAAAGGCACCTTCGCTGGCTGGACTTAATTCATGGCATGGCTGATTATCTAAATCCTTCGAGTGAGGTGTGAAAATGGTCCTTGCTGGATATGAGCGCTCGCTTTTTGGTGGATTGTGTAACGTGGAGCGATAAACTTTAACTGGCGTTCCGTTCATAACAGAGATGCGTTTAGATGTGCTCTGAATGGCTGGAATACTTTAAGCAACTCTCTGTGTGTATGTGGCGGCTGAACGAGCTCTTGTGGATGCCAGACCTGTACGGATGAGAAGACCTCGTGGCTGGGACTACATCGCGCGTTGTGATGCTTCTTCCTTACTCTCTGTCTGATGTGAATTTGGATTTCTGTAGTCAAATCTGCGCGTTTCTAGAATGGCTCGCTTCGAAGACGACCTCCCGACCCGGTACGGAGGCGGTGGCTCTCCAGCGGGTCCAGGCAGAGGGGCAAGCCGGCCGCCAGGCCCCCCGGGCGGACAAAGGATGTATAAGCAAACAATGGCCCAAAGAGCCCGGACAATGGCCATATACAACCCGATACCGGTCAAACAGAACTGTTTAACAGTCAACCGATCCCTGTTCATCTTCAGCGAAGATAATATCATACGGAAATATGCAAAGAAAATAACAGAGTGGCCATATCCTTTACATAAATCACAATCACTTGTAAGAGGGCAAAATATGCCAGTTTGTAATCTGCAATAATTCTGGTTCACCCATCAGTCTTGGTAAAACAGCAGATAAGGTCGCAAAAGTTTTGGCGGAAATAGAGGCGTCGTTTAAGTCCACACATAAGCAGTAATGTTATATCGTGTCGGTTACATACACTCTTATTGGATTTAAATGACATGCAGCATGCAGGGTGTTGTCTCGCTGATGGAGCAAACATTATTACAAGAGGGGTCGGTCCTACTGGTTTCCGCTCGCGAAATGCCTCTGGAAAAGGGCTCAGATTAGATTTAAGTATAGCCTATTTGTGCAATTCGTAATTGTTTGCATGTAATATATAATGCAAATCTCGTGACGTAAAATGCCATTTAGAGTTTTTATGATTTTTGTCCCTTTCACATCTAGTCACTGCGGTATTGATTCTTTTCAGTCGGGAAACGAGCCTCTCTGTCGCTCATGGCAACCAAAACAGCTCTTGCATTAGGCTGCCTAAATTGCTGTGCAGTCTCCGGAGACTTGCCCCTGGGAATACCAGTCATAAAGTAACTGAGATATACCTGCTAAGTCTTTACCTTACAATATTATAGCACTAGCAGCTTAAATCGTAGGATGCAGTCAAAAAGCAAATAAAGCTGATAGGCAATTTAAGCGGAACAGGTTAGTGCTTTAAAGTTATGGGCGCGTTAATATCATTCTTGAGTCCCAACCGGAAGGTCCTCAAATCTGAATCGTTCCGAATCTTAATGATTTCGCGAAATTGAGTATTTCTCTTTTGCTTGAAAAAGTTTGAGGGGACGTTTTAGTCGCTCTCCAAGGTGCTGAAACACGCCTTTAAAACGCGTCCAGGGAAATGCGGAAGTGATGGAGGCCTATTGAGCGCCTGAATGTAAAATACACAGTTTTACCACAAGAGAATAAAGATTAGAATTTTAATATTGTTTAATTAAAATTTAATGAACAAACAAGGCAACATTGGACAACTTGTTTGTCTGGCAAACAACATTTGCGGGGCATTTCACATTTGGTGTCCAACTTGTCTGTATTATTTAAATGAGAAGGCCAACATTGACTGACAAAAAACGTTTAATATGTGGTCAATTTCTGTTTGTAGTCATAGTCACAAACAAATAAGCAATGAGCTGTTTCATCAAACAAACTATTGCTAATCACTGTTAACTTGAGATATGGGGGAAAATCAATACCTGTGAAATCAATTAGATGGAGTTGAAAATCTGTTTGAACTTTAATGGTGGGTAAAACACATTTCATGAGAAATGGAAATTTTACCCAAACATATACGAATAGATCTGAACATGCTGAAGCTTTTGTCCCAGGTATTCAAGAACTGGTTTAATTTCAAGCGCTAAGGGAGTATAAATAATGAAATTCTCCATTTATTGAGGTTCTCCTTATGTTCAGACTACAATGAGTCTACTAGTCTGACGCAAATGTGTTTAGAGGAGTGCCACGGGAAATAATTATCCTCCTCCCCACTAACCAGCAGCTCTGTGAGGAATGACGCAGTTCACACAGCTCTTGACTGAGCCAAAAGGTACCTGAGATGAAGTGAGAGAAATTTTATCAGTAATCTTGTGGAAAACTGATAGTGGAGTTGTAGTAGGGTGCATTTTAAATATTTGTCCAATAAAATCTGGGTGACTCATTAACAAGAATTACTGAAAAAACTCTCTCGCTTCATCTCAGGCACCAAACGAACCAGTCAAGTGCTGTGTGAATTGCGTCATAGATACACCTTTATACTGTTCTTCGTTGATTTCTGCACTAGTTTCCAAAATTGTTTGATGATCATATTATTGTGATGAATTAATTCCAACTATTTGTATTCCATGGACTCTTTCCTTAACGCCATCACTCCATTTGAGTACATGATTCTTGCCACCATTATAGCAAACTGCATTGTACTGGGCTTAGAGCAGCATTTACCAGCTTTAGACAAGACACCCATGTCAAAGCGACTGGTAAGTTGGACTTTCTCTCATTAAACAGCAATTTTACACGTTGTCAATTTTTGTTGTTTTCACCAAAGTCTTTTTAAATAGCAGTTATTACTGGAGGCCAACAGTTTGCGCAGCCCACCTTTGCATTATTCATTTAGCAGACACTTCGATCCTTTGTGAGCTGGTGTCAGTCATTAACAGTGGATCTCTTAACTGCCCTCCTAAATTGATCCACAGATCTGTGTTGATGCTTGACATTTGACTGACATTTCAGCATCTGTAATAAAAGAGGATAATAAAGTTAAAATTAACTGTCCCTTAAAACTTAACATGTTATTCTGTATGTTAAATGAGATTTTTTAAATCAAACATGAGCACTTACATATGCTATAATATTTTAAAACATTGTTGCTTGTGATTTGATTTGTTTATGTTTCAACATCTTATTTACTTTGAATATGTGCTTCACTTATGTACTGCAGTTTTTTTTAAATGCTCTGGTATTAGAGGTGTTTGCTTTAAATATTTATATTGAGAAATAACTGTTTTTATGTAAAACTCCCCATTCTCCACCTTTAATTCACTTTATTTTACTGTATTGTGCTGCTGTAGTGTTTTATAGAAGAAAAACAGTTTAATGAAAGTTGTAAAATATTCAGTGTGCTTATTGCCACTGAGAGGTTTATGATTCTCTTTATGCAAAGTTTTCATTGTAAACTTGCATTTTGAGTCTTATTTTGTATGAATAACCAGTCATGTCTCTCCTCACTTGTAACAGGATGACACTGAACCCTACTTCATCGGAATATTTTGCTTCGAGGCCGGGATCAAGATCATCGCTCTAGGCTTTGCTTTTCATAAAGGCTCCTACCTCCGGAATGGGTGGAATGTTATGGACTTTGTTGTTGTATTGACAGGGTAAGTTCAAATATTCTTCAGATTGTTACTGAATGGTTGCTGTAAGATCTGAATGTAAATGTAAAACTTTAAACCAGAGGAAAGTATTATATACATATAAAACATCTGGCCATGGTCTGTCACAAGAAAAAGAAAATGGCCAGTTGTTTTGTCGTTTTCATGCTATTGTTGACAAAAACCTCAGTGGAACTGAGTTGAGAAGCAAATTGGCCTGCTTGACCCTGGCACAGACAGTGTAGCGGAGGTCCTGTACATAGATAAATGATGTTTGTGAATCTTGCCTGCAGTCAGACTAGGGGTCTGGATGCGGGGGATATGGCTTGCGCTCCAGTAGTACAACTGGCTGGTACTTTGGAGGTGTAATGGGGTGGAGAGGAAGCTACTTCATCTCCAGCAAGGCATACAGAGGGGATATTCTGATCCTTATTTAAAGCATTATAGTCTGGTGTAGATGATTGTTGCTGTCAGCATTCTGTTTGCCCTCTTTGGTTGTTTTTGAAATGTTTCCAAAATGGAGGCGAACATCCAATACCAGGATTCAGCTTTGTTTTAGATGTTACTGTGCAACGTCCAGATGGTTATTGCATTGCAGTTGTTTTAGTTGTATTGCATTGCCATTACCAATATTTGTGATTGGAAAAAGTCATCGCAAGATATTTTCTTATACAGGGTAGTGCAATTCTTGGTTAGTACACTGAAAAAAACAAAAAATGGTGTAGAGAATATTTTCACTCTGAAATTGCTAGTAAATTTCACAAACTGTTTCAAAGAAATGGCAAATAACACATTGAATTAAGCAACATTTTGAAGTAGAAAAAGGGAAATAGTATTTTCTTGTAAAACACACAATAATCAACATTTTTATTCACAAATATTTTTTTTACAGTGTAGCAGGGTAAATATAGTTAACTGAAACTAAAGCTATAAACATGTTAGTTATTTGAAGTCAAATAAACAAAAACACAACTAAATAGGCCTAATTAAAAAAGTTAACCAAAATTAAAATAAATATGAAAAGTATAAAATAACCTTATTAGAAGGGCTATTAAAAATCCATAAAAATAGGGCACAATGTACTTTATTATTATGAAGGAATTTTCTATATTCATTTTTTTTTTTTTTACAGGTGTTTTACCCGTATTTTGAGTTTTGCACCGGTAGACAGCACATTTAGCTTTTTTTTATTATTATTGTATTAGTAAAAGCTATAATATTATCTCAATGGAGTATAACCAGCAGACTCATTTGATATAGGAAGAGCTGATGTCACTGAAAGTGGACAGCAAGTGAGACAACATGACTGGCTCCACTGGTTGCCAGGCCCCAGGGATGTGCACCCATCCCAGGGGACTGTGCCGTGACGGGCATGGAGTTACGGTGGAGCTGGTCCCTGTATGGTTACTGGCACCACTAGGGAGTGTCCTGCCTTTCTCTGCCTAATGGCAGGGAGATTTATTTTGTCCATCCACAGAGGCTTACGTCAGCCCATCACCTCTCTGCAATAAACAGATTTAGTGGAAGCAGTTCTGTTCCTGCAGCGGAAAAGGCTGTGCAGAAAGCCGGAGGATATAGAGCTGTCTATTTGCCTCTAGACATCTGAGGCAGCCAGTGGAGTTTATTTATAACAGACATAAAGAAGTCACATTATAACAGTGGGTCTCTTAAATTAGATATTAAAGTCTCTTTATAAATCATTTGCATTCAAATGCATTTTTTAAATTATATATATATATAATTTATTCAATTTTTTATTTCAATTTGTTATAATATACAATTTACTGGTAACTTAATGTTTACTCTGTCTGCCTGTTTCTTTAGTATTTTATTGTGAAAGTCAGTTGATTTAGCAGTTTCTGTCACTTTAAGTGCAAGCTGGTCCATCACTCAAATCATAAAATCCCTGACAGGAAACAGATTTGCTTCATTAAAAGACGGCAGGATATGATATGATAATAATCATATTCTAAAAGGGTGCAAACACAAGCAGTTCAGTATGATCAGTCTCGGTCAAGACTTATTGATCCATGTTTCAACCCCAGACTGCTGTTCGATTATCAGTGTAAATCACATATGGAAAGGCTTTTGAATACTTCTGAACAATGTAATGCAGACCTGTTACTGTAATAGCTTTGTAGTTGACTCATTCTAACTGCAGTGGAGCCAGTCAAAAGAGTAATAGTATGCTTATAGGAACTTGAAGAATTTGTCACATAATATTCAACACATCTCATCTTCCACAGTTAGTCTCTCTGTGTCTGCGTTTGATGATTAATATACATGAGAAGTGGGATTTTGTCCCAATCAGCTTCGAGTGTGGGTGGGGCTGTCCTTCAGACATTAGAGAAACCAAGATATATTTTTAGCTTGCGGTGTCACTTCTGGTTAGGATTTGGTATCAGTTTAATAAACTGCAAACTAGATTTATCATTTATATGTCGTCTTTTAATTTCATGTTTATGTTTACATCATTTCTTTTATTACATTCAGTATTGTTTCACACAAAATAACAGTTTTGTCTGTACGTTTTATATTATAGAAATAATAAAAGTTATGTAATAATAAAATAGGTATCATCCTCCCCTCCTTTAACCCGTCTCACAGCTCTAATGCGCCTCCAGTAAGATCTTTGGTCTTGCTAATAAGAGAATATATCTGACTCTCTGGGTTCACATCTCGATCAATACTGTATTGAACCAAACAGTAAGGGAATGGCTTTGCTACACCACTTTTCTTTATGGCTGTGTGGTAGAGCGGTGCACTCCTTCTTTCCCTCTCTCCTCGCTCCAACCGGTTTTAGCGGGTGAGGGGTGTGGTGATGGCCAGAGATCATGCTGCTGTTGATGCTGCGATGAACTGAATGGCCGCTGGGGTTCCCTGCTCAGATCAATCGCGCTTAATGAGCTGCATGGGTTCCCTGGAGGACGATTATGTTCGCAGCCTTGTGTTTCTCTGGGCCCCCATAGAAAAGGGTCCTGAGGAGGGCTTTGGATATTATGTTAAGGAAATGTATTGTGTTTGGAAGTAGCGAGACTGTGATGAGCTTTTGTTAGTAGACGTTACGTGGTGTGAGGCGTGATAGTTGAGAATTTTTATCGATACAAATTTAGCCTGAGATGTATGATGCATAAGAAGATGCATCCAACAATGCATTACAAGAAAGCAGACACTCCTTTTATGTTCTTCTAAAGCTGTTTCCAATAACACTGTTATCTTTGCCCTCTTTTGCTCCTTGAATATTTAGAGCTCTACTACAAAAGCTGTTTCCATTTGCTTATTTTAATAAATCTAGAAGAAAGTTTTCAAAAATAAATAAATAAAAACTATATATATATATATATATATATAATACATAATGTAATCTTATATTTTTTTAAATATCTTGAAATTATGATTTCTTAAAATTTGAATCATTTTGTATATAGTTATTGTCTGAATTTGAAACCACAAGATCAGATTTAATTATTTTTTTATCGAAAATTCTGAAAGAATGTAGAAAAGGAGTCTCAAACTCAGTTGAACCTTAATGACAAATGCGTATGTTTCTACAAAATGATTAAAAAAAAAAAAAAAAAAAAATCAGTAATTGGCGCGGTTATACAGTTGGCGGTTTAACGGACGCTTATCCAATTTTTTGGGGGCCAATTTTGAGGTTTGTTGTTATTGTCAACTAGGCTTTTATTAAGCCATATTAATAAATGATATTATGTTAATAATACACTTGGCTGCTGTGTACGAATCGTTTAAGAATGGTATAAGACAACATTAAATAGCAAACCAAAATGCAAAAACTGAAACAACTGATTTTCACACTGGATTTAAGGATGGACTATGAATGCTTGAGGGTCCGTATGAAACTAGCGTTAGTTTAAGACCCTTGTTTTAGAATCGCCTGCTTTTCATGAAATATATGTGCTTACATTATATTTCACTCCTCCATCTGTTGAGGGCTGTGTAGGTGGTATGGAATATCCTGCTGCTTCTAGCACAACGTCAAGAAGCAAACTCAAGTTTTAAACACCATCTGTCCAGAGCTTTCGCTTTTGCTTTGTCCTGTTTGATTGCTGCAGTCTGGGGAGTAATTGAGTCATGTTCCCTCAAAAAATGCTAATATTCCTATTACAGGAGCTCTGTCTTTCTTCTTTTATCTAGTTCCAAGCTCCCATTGTGTCCAACTGTATGTGGTAAAGATGTTGTGTATATATATATATATATATATATATATATATATATATATATATTGATCTCATTCGCTGCATTGAGTAACAGCCTACACTGTGTCTATTCCACCTTCCTGTTGAAGAAATAGATTTTGCAGTAGTTGCACCTCTTAAAGCAATATCCTGATTTCCCCTCTCTCGATTCTCTGGGAGTAGATTGGGTTTCTGTGGTTGCCACAGAGGACCTTTTCCTGTCAATACTAGTGTGTTCCTGTGGGTGACTGAAGTAATTTGCTTGAAGGGAGACAGTATTTTAGACATTCAGGGTGTCGCAATCCTCCCTCGGTGCTGATATAAACGTGGCAATGTCATTAATTAATGAAGACAGTTTGAAATGCTTGACAAGTTGTCAGGGTTTTAAAAGCAAGGTGCTTTGTTGTGATTGATCTCTGAGTAGATTTTCTCTGCTGTATGTACTGTATCATGTTGTGATCTGTTTGGTGGCCTAGAGTGAGTTCTGTGCATCTTTTAGCACATAGACCAGGTCAAGAGGTGTGGGATCGAACAATCATGAATTTTGCATTGTGCGAGTGAAGCATATTGAATCAGCTCTGATGATGTTCAAACTAAGGATTTGGGTTGTCATGACAGCGATGTTTAGTAGTTTATCCCAGTGCCAGTCCTTGATTCTCCTAACAGAGTTGATTTTTGATTTAGCACAGTACACGAATATGCTACAAACAGTTTTATTTAAATAGTTGTAGTTAAATGCAATGCATTTATATATATATATATATATAGTACGTTTCAATATCAAATAATAATATGAACATTTAAAATTCATTAATTGAAATTTAAAACTAGAATTGATTTTGGTCAGTACCAAAAATTGTTTCTGCTTTAGGACCAACAACTGTGGAAGCCCGTTTCCGCCACTGAATAAAAATAAAAAAAGGTAACTGTGAGTTTTTCCTCACAATTGCGAGTTTTGCATAATACAAACTTTCAATTCTGACACTTTTTTTCTCAGAATTGTGTGATATAAACTTGCAATTGCCAGAAATAAAGTCAGAATTGCGAAATAAAAACTCACAATTCTGACTTTTCTTACAAATGCGAGTTTGTATATTGCAATTCTGACTTTTTTTCTTTTTCTCGCAATTCTTTGCAATTCTTTTCAGAATTGTGAGATATAAACTCGCAATTATGACGTGACAGTTATGAAGACTGACATGTTCGCAGAATTGTGAGTTTGTGTCTTGCATTTCGGAGTTTTTTTCTTTCAATTGCGAGTTTATATCACGCAATATTGACTTTATTTATCAGAATTGCGAGTTTATACCTCGCAATTCTGAGTTTATAACTCGCAACTGCAAGTTTATATCATACAATTATGCGAAAAAAAATATGTCAGAATTGCGAGTTTGTGTCGCAATTTTGAGAAAAAAGTCTGAATTGTGAGATAAAAAGTTCGCAATTACCTTTTTTACTTTTTTATTCAGTGGCGGAAAAGGGCTTCCATGAATTACAAACATAAATCTACCAAAATTCGAATTCTGTTTTGTTTTGCCTGCTTCCAATGTTGTCCTGAATAGACCGATACCTACAGGTACTATCCCTTTAAGTACTTTTGAGTAGAGACAGCAGCTTCAGTTTATATGCATTCAGTCCTTTGTGAAATTAAGTATCAATACACACGTCTTTACCCCTGTGATTCAGCAGCTGAAATACAGTGTTTTGTTTGGAGGGGTTTGTCTGTGTAAAACCTTTGAGGTTTCGCCTGAGAATGGTTGTAGAGGCTTATAGACGTGCTGTCACTGCCTCCTGTTGAGGCACATCACTGAGACACAGTGGGGGCTTCAGTCTGACAAGTGTCAGTGTGTTATGAGTGAGAGCAGGGTGTTAGGTTTGGAGGGAGGGGTTTAGATTAAATACCAGCCAATTAGCAGAGCTCTTCCTCACTCGCTCTCTCTCGGTATCATCTGTACTGCTACTAGCGTCTTAAGCAGGTGTCCCTTTGTTATTTTCACAGCTAACTTCTCAATCGTGAGAGCACAGGGAGTCTTTTCTCTTGTGGGAATGGCTAAGCATGGGTTTTGTTTACTCTAACAAAACCTGCTACTGAGGCACTTTCTTTAAAGAAATGATAATGGAAAAAAGGGTTTTTCTGTTTATCAGAATTTATGCAGGTCTCTAGGATGTTTCAGAACATCTGAACCAGCATAAATCACTCTTTTGATGCAGTTTTTATTGTGTTTTGGCTTTTCTTATATTTGAAGAATCACCATTTTGTTACTTTCAGATAATTGGCTAAGCCTAAAAATGTTCCTGTTAGTGTGAGGTTTAAACCCAGAAGATAAATGAAATACTCCTGTAGATAAGGAGCCATTATATTTGGAATTTGTTTTTTTGTTTGTTAAGAGCACTTAGGTTTATTTAATTATTTTTAATTTTGAATTCTTGTTGACCATCATAGTGGAGAGAGACAGGAAATTATAGGTAGAGATAAATGAAATTGATTTAGCACACACAGCTCTGTCTGAAGCACTTGCGTTAACATCTCTACCACCAGCAGATTTTTAATGGAGCTGTTTTTAAATCATTTTAGCAGATACATTTCTTGTTTCAAAAGGAAATACTTTAACAGAAGTGATTTCATGGATCTATCTTGAGCTGTTGTTGCAGGTGGGGACTATTTAGTGTTAATGATGAAGCCCCTGTAATTTATTCTTTGAGGCAAGGCCTTGTCCTTTAAAATCACATAGATAGCTGTGATAAGACATTTTATTCCCAGCAATACGTCAGAATCCACCCACAGTGGTGTAAAGAGGCCAAGGCAGGTTAAATAACACTGTGCCCTAAGACATACAGCCAGGGAATAATTATTTCTGTAGTCTCTTCTGTTTTCAGTTGTCCTCGGCTCACCTCACTGTGTCTGTCTGCTCTTGTGTAACACTCTGTGTGTGTGTACGTGCATGTAAAATGAACCTCCAGACTCAATATTCGACTGCTGCACTTATTCTGATAGCGCTCTGAAATCTGGTGGTTTGGGGAGCAGTTGGAGAAATCAGCTGCCATTTAATCCTAAACAGTGAGAAGTGACTCAGTCAAATATTTGAAAGCGGCTTTGTCTCATAAAGAAACGCAAACAATATCTCAGAGCCTGTCCATTTGGGTCAGGCTTTTCAGTCTCTTTGAACAGGTTATAATTTGAGGTATATTTCATCACATTCTCTCTCGAGTCACATGGCTCTTTAATAGAGGGATTGTCTGTTTACACACGGGGATGTAGTAGCAGGACTACTGTTTGCATTAGCTAGAGTCATTAGAGTCATATGACCTTTGTAATTCAGCTCTTCTCTATAGTGAAACAAACAAATACACTGATATAAAAATCTGTAAAGTGCTATGAATCATGTTCTCTTCAGTTTTAGGTTGAATGGCCTGGCTGTGAAAAAGTCATTTTAAAGTAAGCAGGATCAGCAATTGTCTGTCTTTTCCCTTTTTTTATTGGTCATTAGAATCCCTCTTACAAGCACAGATAGCCATCATGAAAATGGCCTTTATCAGGAGTTACAATTTATTGCCTGCTCAGTATCCAATAAAACATTTTCACTGAAATGAGACTCACATGCAGGGCATCATATTTCAGTGTTACACCGTGTCCTAACCAGACACATTGTGACAATCTTCCAGCACCGAGTGATTTAGGTTAGAGCTGCGTATTTAATTTATGGGAAAAATCTGGATATTGTGAAATCTATTCAGAATAAATCTGCGTTTCCATCCCATGTGTTCAAGAGAACAAAATCGTCACTTATGGGGAAGATAGTGCAAAACATAATTGGAAGTTGTTGCCACGTTTCCTTATCTATGTGCAAATCATTCAGTCACATGACTTGTTGTGTCAAGGCCAAAGTATACTTAGGTTTTTATGCATATGCGAGGGTCCGCTTACAGTGCACATTTTCGCACTTTGACGCACTTTTCGTCACCACAATAGTACACGTGTACTGTATGCATACTATCCTATTTTTGTAACCTGCAGGTCGCACATGCACACTGACTTGGTTTTGCAGTAATCAGTTGTTCCACAAGGTGGCAACACTGGCCCTGGCCATTGTTTCACAGTAGAAAATGAAATTAAAGAGAGGAAACAACAACAACAACAAAATCTGCATTAACAAGCACTTGTGTGAAGGGGTTACGAGATAGCAGCAACTTTAAGTGTACAAATACATTTTTATCCACCATAACTTTTGGAGAAAAATAGAGCAGATGCTGGACAAAGATGAAGAGGGCGTGTGTCTTCAGTCTTCAGTGTCACATGATCCTTCAGAAATCATTCTAATTCTGATTTGGTGCTCAAGAAACATTAAGTATCAATGTTGAAAAAAGTTGTGCTGCTTAATATTTTTATGGAAACCATGTAAGTTTTTCTGTATTCTTGAATAGAATGTTCAAAAGAACATAGCATCAGGGCTGGGTAGATAACTTACAAATTGTAGTTTGTCACTGATTCCAAATTGCATGACAAAAATTGTAGTTATAGTAATGTAATCCATTACATTAAACATTTTAGGTAATATATAATCTGACAACTTTTTTATTACTTTTAGATTACTTTTAACCTAACTCGTTTATCGCATTGAATTAAATTTAAATAGGATAATATTGTACCATATTGATATTAAAATGCAAATAAAACATATTCCATTCGTTGTTATTAACAACATAAAGTGAATTAAGCATTACACTATGTCAAGGTTTCCCAATCTGGGGCTCGCTGCAGTCCACAAGATCCAGGGGGCGTGGTTGGATCCACATCTAGGGGGTGGAAATTGGTAGGTTTAGGGGTGGAGATGGGGTGGGTTTATGGATCAGGGGGTGGAGATGGGTAGGTTTAGGTATATGTAAGGTTTGAGGAGTTGCATCTGGATCCAACCATGCCCCCTGGATCATGTAGGCTACAGCGAGATGCTCCTCGGTTTGTGAAGGAACTGCAGGGTGTTTGTGAGTTTAAAGAAAAGCTAAAAATATAAAATTAAAATAAATAATTTTAAAATCAAAATAACACTTACTAAAAAATGAAATATTTTGTTTACCTGCATGTCATGTAGGCATTTTAGAAAGGACATTTTAAAAGATGAAAAAGAATTAGGGAGAATCAATAAATTATGCCTAATTTATTGCTATTGTGTGAATATATGCAATCAAGTAATCAATAAAAAGTAGTTGTAGTCTGATTACAAGTATTTGAAAATGTAATTTAATCTAATTAATCTAGTACCTAATTTTTGTAATCTGATTACATAATCCAGATTACATGTAATCAGTTACTACCCAGATCTGCATAGCATGTATGTGAAACAGAAATCTTTTGTAACATTATAAATGTCTTTACTGTCACTTTTGATCAATTCAAGTATCCTTTTTGAATAAAAGCATTCATTTCTCATTCTGTCTCTCTCTCAGTTCAATTCTATTCTATTCAAGTGCGCTCTCTCTCCTATTAAAAAAGACCCCAAACTTTTGAACAGTATTGTATGTGGATGGAAACCCAGCTAGTGACTTCCTGATGGTCTCTGATAACCTCAAATGTGTATGAAAGTCACAGTACACTTCCAGTACACATCATGAACTATAGATGAGGCTTATTCGCTCATCCCCGGAGACCCGTGGGGATGATGAGACAGCCACTGAGGTCAGGCAGAGTTTTGTTATGAAATGCAGTGACATTCGGACAGGTGTGTGAGGAAACCCTGCTGGGTGGAGTCCCTCCGCAATGACAGCGTGTCACCTTTCAGCGCAAACCACAGCGCCTCTGTTCGCTAAACACACCTATACACACACATATCAAGCTGTGTAAATGTTGAAGACGGCGGATGCTGATGGCGTGATCCCTGCGGATGCATTATTTAGCATGCCATGCGTGTCCAGTAGCCAGATGTCAGTGTTATTGCAGATCACCAAGCAAACAAACAAATAAAAATAGCTTGTTGTGTGAACCCTGCTATTTAATTGGGTGGGTGACGAAGGCTGATGTTTGTCCCCTGAGAGCGTCCCATAATGCGCTCAGGCTCTCTGGGGTCCTCTTGCTTACTTCTCTTTCATCCTTACATCACTCTCCTCTCTGTTGCCTTCTGGAATACTCCTCCTTTTCCCCCCAGACTTCTCTTTCTTTCATCTTCCCTCATTCATTCACATTCCCTCTTATCATCCATTTCTCAGAAGTCTCTGTTTCTTCTTTCTCTTGTATCACTCCACGGGCCTGCGTGCTCATACACGTCAGAGCCCGACAGTGGCTGTTAGCAGGAAGTCGGGTTGACGAGAGGAAGCGATGATGCTTTAATGCTATTAGCTGGCCGTGTTGAGAGAGAGACTCATTAGTCACTGTATATAAGAACTGACAGCGAGTGCAGTCTGCATCGATTACCTTATTTTGTTACTAGCATGTTTTCCCTAGACATCCATTTCTCTGGTTGACAGAAGGTATT
>JAFVLL020027549.1:0-62252 GCA_021397915.2 Tor tambroides
ATTTTTTGAATGAAAGATCAAAAGGATAAACAATGCAGATTTATTTTCACATCCACCTTTGCTCATATTTACCAAGGGTGCCAATATTAGTGGAGAGCGCTGTATATATGATCATTTTCTCTTCTACATTGCTACAGAAATAATTGCTTCACACGGAATCAATCAATAATCATATTTATATAAAACTGATATGTATGCTGATGTTTGAATGATGTTTATACTGGAGTAAAAAATAAGAATGCAATGAGCTCAATTCCATCAGCTTCAGTGAATTATTCCTGCATTGACAAGTACAACACTGGCACCTCATACCCAGATAATGATGAATGCATGGCAGTGACCTAAAGTGAATGACTGGTCTGGTGCATGGTCCACTTGGCTTATGGTCTTGGCACGAGAAGGGAGAGGGTGGTGGCGTTGTGGCCCAGTCAGGGTGAATGCGTGTTCACTGGGTGTGGTGTTGTTTATACCGTGGCCATCTCACAGCGAAGGACAGACAAATCAACCTGACTGCTGAACAAATAAACATGCACACACAAACATGCACTGATGTATATTTATTCCCACACATACTCATATCGTCTCATTTAGCTCAAATCCTAATGCCTGAAGCAAGGCAACATGGGTTGCAGTGGGTTGGCAGTCGGAGGTGGCATTTCGGATCCTGCTGGCATTACACTGAGACTGAGAGGGCCTGGCAGGGCCCTGTGTCTACAAACTACACAAGCCGCCCCTGCTGAATGTAAAACAGCTCATCCCCATTCGCAGTCAAACCCCGCACAGGTCTGCCAGCCCCTCTATACACTGACTTGGAGCGCTGCACGTATGCCTCACTAATGGCACAGACCTGGAGCAGGGAGTCAAGGGAGAACAACGGCAGAGATTTCACACTCTTAATGCAGCCTCAGCCGAAAATCAGGGATTGACGACATTATGGACGAGATACAGTGTCAAATATTGTGACAAAAGGTTGGTAAAATAAGCACAAGCACAGAATTCCTAAAATAATTCCAAGAAAATAAGCTTGTTTATGTGTGAATCAGATCATTTAACGGACGAGCTGTTCAGTTAGGATTTAAATTTTGTTTATGTCAGATTTCATGAGATTATTAAAAGTCATGGAGTATTTTATTCATTTATTATTATTATTATTATTATTATTATTATTATTATTATTATTATTCACTACTTTTCAAAAGTTTAGACTCTTTTTTTTTCTTTTTTAATTATTTTAAAAGAAGTTATGCTCACCAAGGCTGCATTTATTTGACCACAAATGCTGTAAAACAGTAATATTCTGAAATATTATTACAATTTAAAACAGCCTTGTTATAAATATATATTTAAAACATTTTCCAGACCCCAAACAGAACATGAGAGTTAAACACATCAAACCAATTAAAACAAGCTCTGATATGCTTGATTGGTGTAAATGTTTGTGAATATGAAAATTACGATGTGGTAAAAATGTCATGTCCTCAGAGGGATGTACTCAAAAGTCAAAGATATGAACACACACTTCAGACTAGGGACTGTAATATAATCACGCTTCGTTTTCACATGATGAAAAAAAGAAAGAAAGAAAGAAAGAAAGAAAGAAAGAAAGAAAGAAAGAAAGAAAGAAGATTCAGGAAAAACCATTTTGGATGGATCATACCTCATATTTCCACCGTCTGAGAACAGCCGCTCTCCGAGGACATGAGATGAGCTGTGGCAATACAAGACCTGACTGCAATCTCAAACACTTTGCTGTGCATTTATCTGAGTAACAGTGCAACAAAAGGAACCACTGTTGTGTGTTTATTTATTTATTTACATAAGTGTATTTATTGTTAGCTTTTACAGACAAAAATCTTTTACTTAATTTTGTTGGAAAAAAAAAAAAAGATTTTCCTCTATGACAAAGGACTATTATATGTTTTTATCCTTCGACAACAAAAACACATCAATCCTTTCTTGCTTGATTGCATTTTCTTGGAAACTCCAACCTTGATAACAAGCCCTGTTGGATTGATATGTTTGTTGAAATATTGACATGTCACAGACAGGATCTTTGAAGAGATAATAGCACATTTCAATGAAATGAAAAAGAAAAATGTTGCCTGAAGTACACATACGGTTTTCCCTATCACCTGCTCAGACACCCCAACTGTCATCGTTGGAAATGGAAAATTCCTCCTATTTGCCAGCAATGGGCTTGATTTGAATATTATAGAGAGTGAATTCAATTAAAGTGTCCCTGAACTGGCTTCAGTGTTTTTCCAATAAAGAGGAATGTGATTGTGTGCCGTTCAGATTGAAGAGTCGCTCGCGGCAATCGCTCTCAAAGTGGAAAGCAGTCACTCATTTTCCTGTCTGGAATCGATAACTTCTTACCAAGATTTTCCAAAGGTGTCACTAAGAATCAGTGCCGAACAGGTGATTGATCGTGCCGCCGCTCGCTACTGTGAATAAAAGTCAGATATTGTAAATGAAGTCATTTGGAACTTACATCATTACCCGCGAAACCTAATTAGGATCTGATTTGTATTGAAAAACTGGCTGTGGCTCAAATAATTCAGATATCGTAGTATAATATCAACATAATATGTGACTGAAAATGTTCACTGTAATAGTTTTTTGATGTTATGTTCTGGCAATTGGATCCACTTTGGAAACAGAATTCCCCTGAGCATTTTCCAAAGCTAGCTACATTTAGAGCCAAACTGGATGGGGACATTTTTTTCTTCATTTTTCTGATTGGAAGGCAAACAACAACTTGTTCAGCAGATCCAAAGTTTTGTCCCCTTTTAGAGCTCAAATATAACTGGCTGAATTTATATTGTCCTTGTTGTTTGTGAACAGAAGCCGATAAGTCCATTTTCGCCAATCAGCGCGCTGTATTCAGGTCAGGTGACAAGACTACTTTCACTTTGAAAAGACGCGCTAGCTGAGAGGAGTTTCGTCAAAGCTGACTAAAAGTGATCGAGGATGGATAATTTCGACGAACTTGATGAACCTGTGATATCTTGCAGGGCGTAAAAGGAAAATAAAAGCTGAAACGTTTTCACGGAACCTTGCAAAAGCAGAGCGTTACAATGGTGAGGGAAAAGCTCCTTGTATTGCGTGTAATCACGTTCATACAGTCTATGATCACAACAACAACGTTTGTCAGGCATCTATATTGTCATCTGAGGAGATTACAAAGATTAAACGAGTGTTTTTTAACTCTAAAACATGAAATGTGGAGTTTGCTTTTGCCAAAAACGACTGTTGGAGTTATCTGCTTTTTCTATAAAACAAACTTTTAATATGTAAAAAAACATACTTTCAATGGACTTTTTTCAATTTTGTAAATTACTTGTATTTGTTATTAGTACTTAATCAAAACAACCCAACTGCAGTTTGATTGATGTTACTTGGAATGCGCAATAAAAAAAAAAACGTGATTTCTGAAATAAAATAAAAAAAGAAAAAAAAGGAGTTATCTGTTTTTGCAAATGAACTCTTCATATTCTCTTGCTGTTTACTGTCACTTTCAGGAATTATCTATTTTTAGTGGAAAAACAGTATTTAACAAACTTACTTCAAAATGTAACATATCAATACATACATTTTTTGGTTTTAATACTTTTTATAGTGTGGTAACCATTTTATAAAAGCAACAAGGTACTTGAGGTGTGCTGTATTGTGAATAAGTAACAGCCTCTCATACCTTATTGCATAGATATAGGCAACCTGATCTCATGACAAAAACTTACCTATGCAAACTTTTTCACGAGATGCGAAATACATACCGCCATGTACGTTTCGTGACATATTCATTGTGAAATGTCCAGTGAGTGGTGCTTAAAGAGTGTTCGTTTTTTCCCCGGAAGAGATGAACGTACATATGGTACGTTTTATGTGACGTTGGTTTTGTAGGTGTCACTGCAGTTCTGACTTGAAATGTCCGTTGAGTGGCGCTATAACTCTAATGCTCCGTGACATTTTAAAATAACCTACCATCTGCACCTACCCGATAGTATGAACAAAAGCGAATGTGATGTAAAAACGCAATCTCAAGCATCCCTTTGTTGCTTGTTTTTCAATCTCTCGTCTTTCAGCTCTTTCATTGTGCATCATGTTTTTCCACGGGATTCGTACACAAGGATTCCGCATTCAATTCCGTGTCGGCTGATCTACCGAGCAAGCTTGTTATGTTTGGAAAGCGAAACATATAGAGATGTAATCATAAATGTGTACGAAAACGATTACAAGTGCTTATTGTTTTACCACCTCTAGTGTTAATTTCTGTTGGAAACTGAAGTGATATGTACTTATTGGTACATATTTCGCGTCTTGCCAAAAAGTTCCCACAGGTACATTTTTGTCATGAGATCAGGTAGGCTATATGGTATTGGGAAGATTTAGTGAAATCTTTAATTGTCATTAAAATAAAAAAGGTCAAACCTGATTGTCATAATTATTATTTTATTTCTGATTTTAGGGTTCAGTGTGGCTTGGGTTTGTTTTCATGAGATTCAGAGTCCATTATATTTTGCCACTGTACAATTTTTATCAAATCATTTCCTGCATCAGCTCTGTTTGTACAGAACAGTTGTTTGTGGTCCACGGAGGCTATTCCTACACCCCTCCATGAACTGACCTCCTGTCTGCCGACTGGCTGATAGATGGCCATTCTAGCTGGGAAAAGACACCCTGGCAACTCTTTCCCCTGGTCAAAAACCTGAAAGCTATTTAGGAAGTGATTCTACTTTAAAAAGCCCTGTGAGAGATGACGTGTCCTTGGGGACGTTCAGTAGACTGGAGTCTGTGCATCGGTCTGTGAGCACTTGTCATACCCTGTTATAAAAACGGCTGACGTGTTTCTATTTATTCAAATATTGCGTTTTGAACAAAGAGCTGTAGATAGAAGAAAATTAGTATATCCTAAATACCCAGAAGGTCATCTGGGTTTAAAACAAGCCGCATTTTGTTGTCTATCACACACACACAAAGTCATACCTACTATCAAGGCTAGAGGGGACACAGAAGACTTCAGTATAATGAAATGGAACAAAGTATAAAAAACATTAAAGACCTCTCGGGCTTCCAACCTCCCAAACACACAAATGTGACCTCAGCTACACACAGACATTCGAAAGCAAACAATCATACACATTTTATGTTATAGCACATGCAATTCTCTTAGAATCTCTCACAAATGTACATCAGCAAGCCATGGCAGGGCAGCTCTGTCAAACTAATGAAACCAGTGAGCTGCAAAGGTCAAAAGAGCAAGTGTGAGAAGAATGGATAGATTCTGCTGAGAATATTCTTTGACTGCACTATAAGAAGAGGTGCAGGGAGACGCTGAGAGGGTTTAAGGTAAAGGACGGATGACGGGATAGGAAGAAATTGAGAATTACAGAGCTCACTGGAGTTTATTTTATGATATAGGAAGAAGCAATTCAAATATGAAAAAAGGATGAATTTTAGTAGTTACTTCGTCTGTTTTTGCTCCGTCAATGGAAATAGTTAACAGAGCTAAAACAAAGTAACTAATACTGTACATGTAAACTGAAGTTACTCAATATTAACATCTTATTTACTGAACTGTCCCCACAAGGATATTAATACCAGTGATTTTTGACCTTGTGGGGACATTTTTTGGTCCCCATGAGAAAAATAGCTTATAAATCATACAGAATGATCTTTTTTGAAAATCTAAAATTGCATACAGTTTTATATGAGGGGTATGCTTTTGGTAAGGGGATAGAAAATAGAGTTTGTACAGTATAAAAACTATTATGCCTAGGAAAACCCAACATGTGTGTGTGTGTGTGTGTGTGTGTGTGTAATTGTGATTTGCAGGGCATAAGTTAGGATTGAATACAAACCTATCTTCTGATTTATATTTGGCTTTATGATTAACTGTACTGTCAATCTAATTAAAAAAGGAATTATAATTATTTAGTATAATATATTAAGTATATTTAAGATAATGATTGTACAGCAGCTAGCAGCAGAATTTAGTTTTAACTGACTTCATCAGATGTTGTTGACAACCAAAGTCAAATGTTGTCAAGTCAAGCAAACAGCTTTTCTGATGTTGTCTGGATAACTGCCCCCTTGTCAAGTTAGTTTCTTCAGTAGCAACTGCTCAATTATGATGTTCCAAGCTGTTGATCTGCTTCCACTAGTAAAAGAACCAAAGCTGGAGAATCTCCACACAAGGCATTTGCCACCCAAATACACTCAGGAGAAAGTTGGATCAAATTCTTGATCCCAGAAATCCGAGCACACTCACTACTAAAGTCTACAAAAATCCAAGTACGCCTGGTCTGGCCCGGCAAGTGGCGGCATGATATGTGACTGTGTCCTTTCCATTTTGTCAAACTAATATTAGACAGAAGCTCTGAGGACACAGCAGCTGAAGGAAAGGGAACAATTTACTGCCTTCAAATCCAGGAGAGATTACTTGCTCTTCCCCCACCAAATCTGTGACTACACCAGACTAGACTGACCTTTCAGCAAAGTCTCAAAACATGGTGTATGGCGACCCTGTGATGGATTGAGAGTTAGACGTCGTGGAGGAAAAAAGCCAGCGAAGGAATGAACGAAGCAGGGAAGGGTGGGTGGTGTGGAGATGTCCTATATCACTTATCGCTGAAGGCTGAGGAAAAGGTGAGAGAGAAAATGTCTGATTCATCTCGTGGGCCCTTGTACAGACAAGCTATTCGTCAAAGTTTGTCATTGGCTTGGAGGTAACCTTCCGCACTGAGATGGAACCAGACCAGAGATGTGGGGCGTGGGTGGAGGAGGAGGGGGGGATTGTCATTTAGACTCCATTTATGAAGCATCTATCATTGATCTGACATTATGTGCCATCAGCCCTGGCCAAACATCACAATATGATCTAGGAGTGGCCCAAGATTGCCGGCATCAACGCTAAAAAGTTGAGTGAGCAAAAGTTTGTCCACGGGGCCTAAAATGCATCATGAGTTTGTCTGGGTCGTTCAACTTGGTTTGAAGAAATATTCATAATATTTACATAATTGTAGACTACATTCTGACAACATCTAAAGGTTAAACCCTTTTACATGTGAACAACTTTAAAAACTTTAACGCAAAACTTAAACTTAAAGCAAATCTTTATGAATCCTCTAAAAATGGTCTGTGTGTAATGTCACCAGGAATGAGCACCATTCACTTTAATTTAGAATGCTTTTTAAATTCCAATTAATTTACTAAATTTAATCTGAATTAAGATAACAAACAGTATGCACAATTGTAATTTTAATTTTGAGAGAGTACAATTAAAAAGAACTGCAATTCCTAACAGAAAATTCATCAAGACAAGAACTACAACAAACTATGAAGAGTCTCCTAAACCCATTATACACACATTTAGGGCCGGATTTACTAAACAGGGCAAATTAGCGTTAGAGCGCAATTCCATAAAAATGCCGATGGGAGGGAAAAGTTCTGCGTGTGACTGACTGACAATGCGCACATTAAAGAACACAGACGCAGCTAGATCATTCCCATAATGACCAGCGCAATCTACCAAGAGCAGCGCAAATTACCGCCTTCTTTAAGACATGTTTTTCTTGGCCGTTAAATAATGCACAAATGCCAGTAATTTGATGAGCGCAGACATTAGTAAATTGCATTGCTTGATTCATTTTAATACTCTCATTCCATAAATTTTGTGTCTGAAAAAGAAACTCCTACAAATGCATATTCAATGAGGTCAGGTGCAAAAATAACTGTCCACACCTTTTCAGCACTAATTTTTCACTGTGTTTTTAGTAAATCCTGACAGTAGTGTTTTAATGCCAAAAGTTCGTAAATCTGGCCCTTACATTGCTAGCAAGAAATCCGATCATACACTCTCTGATTGGACCTCAGCCGCAAAGTATGCTGAGTTTGAGACTTCTACCTATAGGTAAATATTAGAAGTATATCAAAGTGCAGCAAATGGTAACACTATTTGTGCTACAAAGGTGTGTTTATGATTACAATAATAAATTAAAATAATATGATACAAAATACCAGTTTGTAACATTAAGCAGCATAATTGACTCTGTTTGTAGAGATAAAATAAATGGAAGTAGCTGACCCTGGAAGCCTTGAACATTCAAGTTAAAAATGGCAACACCCACAGTTTTGTTAAAAATAAGCTGGCTAATGTCAAATTAAATACATTTGAAAATAGTGCGTACAAATGACCCACAATTCATTCTTACTTAATTCCCGGTACAATTTTCCATTTTTAAAATGGACTAGCAAGGCCACAGTCTGGATTATCTGGAATGAAGTCCCTTCGATGCCCTTCTCCCCTGTCTGGGAGTACTTCCCTGCCCCGTGTTGTCCCAGCCAGGGGCTCTTGATGTGCTTGGTATGAGAGATTCCCTGGGGACGGTTAGCATGGCCGCAGCTGTCTGAATAGATTTGTAAGTGTCACGCAGACGGTCAGTGATGGAATAACTGTGAGGTCCCTAAACACTGTTGACACCACTCAGCGGCTGCGTGCTACTGACGACACTCAACCTGCATTCGCCTTATTTGCATCAAATCGCTGTCAGCCGGAGAAGGGAGGACAGGCATAAGCAGCTTGTTGTGACCCATGAACACCCATTTACGGCTCCCTCCCTCCAGGCATCATGGATTGTACTTGACCTCATCAGACTGCTCTTTTGATATCCCGACTTGTACCACGGACGCACATTTCTCCATCATTCATTTGCTCTTGCTTTCTCTGTTCGTGTCAGGGTTGTGCACCATTCAGAACTGAATTTAGAAAGCCTTTACATTCCTATTCAGTTTCTCAATTTGAGTTGAGATAGAAAACAGGATACCGAATTGCAGTTTTGGAATTGAATGTATGGACTGTCAGACAGCTGATAGATAGATGATGGAGACAGAGCAAGATAGATAGATGTCATTTTTAGATGTATTCAAATTATTAATTCAAATTTAATAAATTAACTTAATTTGCCAAACTTGGTGGCCAAAAGTTACCATTACCAATTCCAATCCCACACACCTGATTGTCTTCTTCAAACACAGATGATGTAACATTCAGCAAGCTGGCACTTATGGATGTCTAAAGGTCGTTGCCAGCCTGTTGGAGCTTTTAGTAACCCTCCACTAACTCACCTCCGGATATAACAAACACATTCCCAGTTATTTACATGCCACCTTCGGACGTCCATTTTCTGTGCGTCGGTCTGGGCTGTTTGTTACTATAATTTGTCTTCTTGACACTTATGGTATTCTGCATGGCTGTGTCTCTGGTGTCCATGAGGAAATTGAAAACATCACATAAACTCGAGGCAGCTTGTAAAGCTTGAGGAGATAAGTGACAGTCTACTATTATTACTGCCATTTAGTATATTTACTCTTTAGCCCGCTGGCCAGATCAACAAATCTGCTGCTGCAATATTACTCTCCATTCTTATGTTTTTCGAACATCTTGAGAACTGAATAATGCCAATTGAGTTCCGAGACATTTATAGCGCAAGCCACTTCATAAACATTACAGACAAGCTGTGCGGCAGACTGACAAAAACATTCCCGGCAGCGTTAACCAGCAGCGGACGGGGGGGTGGGGGGTAAGTACACGGCGTTGTCGTCAGTTCATCAGGCCTTTAAGCTCTCTCTCAGAGCCAAAATCAGTCCTAATTGAGTGCAGAATGCCTCCTATTGCTTCTGGCCAAGAGACCTTCCCGGCCCATAATCGCAGCTTTCATGCATCTTTCATGCATCTTTCGTTTATTATGCTGCTTGTTTTGAGGATGAGCCTCAACATATTACAGATCATGTGCTGTTAGTCTGTGTGTCTCCTTGGAAGTGTCCTTACATGTGCCGCTGGGTGACACAGCCCCACGGGGCCGTCAGTCTTGTGCTCGGCTGATGTGTTTTAATGTGCTTCCACTGTGACAGCTGGCCTGATAAAAGAATTCCCATCATAGAATACAAAGTATGTGGTTTATTGCTTTCCGCAGCACAAATAGAATCGTCAGCTACGCAAACAGTCTGGAGATGTCAGGGGTGGCACGGGCTGAGTCCACGGCTTTGTGCTTTGCTGTTTACACATCTGTGGCAAATTGTGTGTGTGTGAGAGAGAGAGAGCGTGAAAGCGGGAGGGAGAGCGGAATCAAAGATGAGCCGTACAAAGTATTCTCGCTTGTCAGCGTCGACATCTTGTTTTGCATATGCCTCAAAAGGGCTCTTGAAAGTGGAATGCCGTGTCATTCAGTGAAATGGCATTTTGTCACAATCTGAGAACAGTATGAGGTGTGAGGACGCTTTCAAAGGAAGTACTTGTGGGTCAATCACAGCCAGCTTTTGTAGTGTGATGTTTCTGTAGCATGACAACATGAGTGACATACTGTAATTTCTTTCGATGTTAAAAACTTTGTCTTTTACCAGCTTAATATACAGAGACAACTATATAAATTCCCCATAAAAGCACAGCAGCTCTATCAAAGCATTGCTGTTACAAAACATTCTAACCAGGCCAACATTTGCTCAATCAAACTGTGCGTTTGGGATGGAATGATCTGTTTGAAACTTTTGTAAAAGGGAACTTATCCACCTTACTTTTTCAATAAGAGCGGGTGCAGCCATTTGTAAATTGAATGTGTCTGGCTTCATACGCTTCCAGCTATTTTTAGCTGTACAAAACAGCTTGTTTTGCTCCTTGATATTGCAAACTGGTGTTTCTTAGCATATCATTTTAATGTATTGTCTTAATTATAAACACACTGCTTTGTAGCGCAAACGTATAACGTTCACTACACCTTCTTATTCTTCTCGTTATTTCCCTACAGCGGCTAATGAATCAGAAGTCTCGCACATTAACAACAACAAAAAAAGCTTATTTCCGCGTTGAAAAATAACGTGAACTAGATAGGGTGTCTAAATAACCTAAAATGTCCAGGTTTTGGCTTTGTTTTCTATCATTTTCATACTTGATGAATGTAATGACTGAAACATAGTTTGACCAATAGTATGCAGGCATTGTACATAATCAACCAATCGTGGTCTGTGAGAAGGTGGCAGAGAATGGTTAAAGCAATGCAAATCCAAGTGCATATAATGTATGAGGACTGTAGAGAGCATGTCAGTCACACTTTATATTAAGGTCCAATTCTCGCTATTAATAAACCATTAACTACAACTTTTGCCTCAATAAATTCCTAATTTGCTGCTTATTAATAGTTAGTGAGGTGGTTGTTAAGTTTAGGTATTGGGTAGGATGTGCTTTATAAGTACTAATAAACAGCCAATATGTTAATAATAGGCATGCTAATAAGCAACTGGTTAATAGTGAGAATTGGTCCCTATACTAAAGAGTTACCATCATGTCTATAGGACAACAAAGCCAAGATCCAGACTTTTTTGGCAATTTAGAAATCCCAGCCAGGATATGTCTAAAAAAAAAAAAAAAAAAAAAAAAAAAAAAAAAGGGGATGTGATTTTCTTTCCTATGTAACATATTCAAAGTTAAATGGCTTCATGAACGAGAAAAATAAATAAATAAATAAATAGATGACTGGTTGTGATTTGGTCCATCAGGAACTGATTTGATAATTGTTTGGTAATTGCTACCAGTGATAGGTTACTGGCAGGCACATTATTTTACAAAATAAAAGATTTGTACAGATAAATCATTTATTATAAATGCTGTGATATTCCATACAAATCTAAGAGTTGTCCATTTTGATTTCATGGTGACTAAAAATGAGCAGTGGCCAAAGTCCAGACTAAATTTGATTATTATTTTAATTTTTTTTCAAAGAGGTTTTTTAAATGTCTAAAACAGACATGATTTTGGATGGAACAGAAAAAAAAAATCAATCCCATCTGGGATATTTTTAGGTAGAAATAAATCAGATTTTTTTCCCCCCAGATCAGACAGGAAAACGCTCAGCCTGTATTCATCTAAATTACAGAAGAAATGCCAAAGAAATACTGAATGTAGGAAAAAGCATGTTCAGATCAGTGTTTCATATCACCTCAGAAAATGGAGTGGAATCTGAATCTTACATTTCTGCACTGAAGTCATTCAGAGTTAATTACATCATTCAATTCAGTCCCTCATCTAGCAATAGCTTGTAATGTCAATATTTTAAATGACTCCGAAGCTATGAAGTTTCATGATTCATTAAAGTGAAATAACAGGCATGCATTTGAAATATTATTTCTTTGTTTCGCAAAAGACAAAGCTGGTGGCACTTTGGACAGACTGTTCATTCTTGCAATGGCCTCTGGACCCTTGGGAATAGAGCAGGTAATGCAAGACGTCTTTCAGGTGGCTAATTATACACTAAGGAAAATAGAGATTTATTGATTAGAAGTGAGCTCAACTGCTGAGCAAGTCCAGCTCAAACTTTCTGCAGAGCAATTAGGTGTCACCACTGTCAGTTCTCTTTTCCAGCTTGGAGGACCACCAGGGATCTGCCATGAACAAATAATCAAATACAATATTATATGATGTTTTAAAATTATTTTTTTAAAGAACACCTAAATGTTTAAAATGTAACAGAAGCAGTAATAATTTTGCAATTGAATCTAAAACAGCTTGAGGTTAACAGAAAGATATGTCAAAAATCCTCCAAGGTGATATATTTATGACATGTTGGCTGACTCAAACGAGTCCCATAGTCTCTTGCTGGGAAAGGCTAGTGAAGATTGGCCTAGTGCAGCCGGAGAATGAAATAACGTGAAAATGACCTTGAATTAGCTGTGCTGGCTCTCTGGAATCGATTCAGCCTACATGTAAGAGTAGAATTACTGCTGAGAGGTCAGGCCGGCTGGAAGCCAGGGGAGCGGAGAGCCACGGATGGTACAGTATAGCGGAGCAAAGAGCAGGAAAGAGCCTGTTCAGATGAGCTGCAGGATTCACTCTGTGTAAAACTCTGGATAACTGTCTCACATTAAAGTAAAGGAAAACTGAGTTATGCTTGAAAAGTTACTGTCAGGTAACCTAAAATCAATCATATAGTATATCATATATCATACACACAGTACATATACATTCACAATTTTAACCCTATTATCCAAGAATTATTAAAGGAACAAAAAAAAAAAAAAGAGCTGATGTTTCCTTTTCCTTTTTTCTTATTTTATTTTATTTTTTACAGTACTTTTCAAAACCGCAATATAATCATTCTCAAACTTTTTTTTTTATTGAGTGACACATCCAATTTCATCAACCATTTTGAATTTGCGCTGCTATAAATAAAGTGAAGAAAACTTCCCACAATGACATGCAGGGTGCTTCTCAACTGGAAGGCTGTGTAGTAAGGCTACATAACTCAGCTGCCCCATCAAATTTGATCTCAGTTTGAAGGGCCCTTAGTAGGCAGTATTCGTTTTGCATCCTTCATAGCATCCTCAAGGTGCTCAAACACAACTAGTGGTCTAAGTTTGTACTTCTTTTGAATAAGTAATTGGAGACCATTAAAAAAAGTATGTTTTATGTACTATGAATGTGTTACGTATGTATGTGTGTGTGTCGGGTATGAATGCAATCTGGATGTACTACATTTGTCAAGCTGTCAGTGTCACGTAACCTACCAGTGTCAGTTGCGTTGCTTTGCTGCCATTCACAGAACCTCACCGATGGTCTCATGGGATAGTAAAGTGTCCATCAGATGTGCAGTTCTGAATCTGACCAGAAGTAGTAAGTCATCTGGAGATATTTTGCCTACTGTTTTATGAATTCTGTGAATTCAGATGTACTACTCTTTTCACATACTGTTTTTTGCCTACTATTTAGTAGGAAAGTATGTTATTTCAGATGCAGCCAGACATATATAGAAAACAGTCTTACAAAATTATAGGTAAAGGTCAAAGGTTACAGTATATCCAGAGCACACCTGGTGGTCTGAATGTAACAACACACCCTGAATGGGTAAATATGGCTTTTAAATATCAAATGGAAACCTTGTACTAACTAAATTATGGCAAACATTTTTGACTAAACTAAACCATTTGAAAGTTTTAAAACCTTAAAACGTCAACAAAATGACCCTTCTTTTACATTAAATATTGAATTACACAATGCACAGTACAAAAAGAATGGGCCAAAGCATTAAAATGATCAGTTTGCTTTACTTTAGCACAACCAACAAATAGCCATCGGCAAATCGACCTTAAAATATGCCTGGCATGCTTTGAGATTGACTATTTCTTGAAAAACTGTTGCACAGTGGTTTAAATTTAACATAATCCAATGTGAAGCCTTGTGGTGCTGAACTATTAAATCGATATTTGATGCAATTCCTTCCCCCCTCCATTATTTATTTAAGATTTAAAAATAACATTAGGTTTAAACATCACGTTTATACAGTTTTGTAAAACAGATCAAATCAAATATTACATCTGGCATGTTATAATGAGAAAGATAATGTTTATGGTTTGTGGATCCACAATAATTAGAAACAAAACTTGCTTCAAAGAATTATAATTAAAAAAGCTTGCTTGAATTTGTATTTAAGAAATGAACTCAATTAACTGATACTTTAAATAAACAAGAAGCTGTTCATACACGGCTTCATATTCATACTTCATCTGTAAGAAAAAAATACAACTGAGAAGCAAGTGCATGTGCATTAATATTAATTTAGGAATTTGGATTTTAATTGCGTTTTTGTGCTTAAATACATACAAATTATTTGCAGAGCAGCTACGCAGCTTTAAAGCTTTAAGCAGCATAACATCGGATTAGATTTGCGAATCCCTACTAATGAAAATTAGACATTTGGATTGTCAAAAAGAATGTTTTTCACAAAAATAACCATTTTAGGCTGTGCTCCATATTAGGATCTCTACATTCTGACAGAACTTGCTAATATTGACTAATGATTTCAGTGGGTGGTCGTCACACTCTTTTAGCATTGAGCTTTTGCTCTTAAATCAATAGTTCACCCAAGAATCACCCTCAGGCCATCCAAGAAAGAGTTTGTTTCTTCATCAGAACAGATCTGGAGAAATTTATCATTACATCACTTGCTCACCAATGGATCCTCTGCAGTGAATGGGTGCCATCAGAATGAGACTGAGCAAGTGATGCAATGCAATGCTAAATTTCTTCAAATCTATTCTTATGAAGAAACAAATGCATCTACATCTTGGATGGCCTGAGGGTGAGTACATTTTCATTTTTGGGTGAACTAACCTTTAACAGATTCACTAAGTGTGCATTTGAAATTACACATTTAGACACAGCTCACACAGTCTAATGGCATTCAGTGATCAAGTGCTACTGGAATTAATCAACATTGTGTTTATGCCGTCCATAATCAAGCAACCTTTTAAACCCGTCAATCCATTTGACAAATGACATCATCAGTGAGTGTGAGGGGTGAACCGCAGACAGGCCGGATGACTAACCTTCAGAAATGTCATTCTGTCATTCAGTGTGACGGAAAACACTGTCAGACCAATGGCAATGGCGTCAATAAACGGGTCGCACCTCTTGCCTCTCCTTCCCCCTCGACTGTACCCCATCAGCTCCTTTCCAATTCATAATCTGCCAACTGATCGATGTGCGTGCGTCACGGCGCTTATGCAATTGTTTAAGTCATCAATAACAATAACAATGTTAGCATCAGTAATTGCCATATTTTAACACAGACCATTAAATACAGGACAAGACACTTGACCTTGTGGTCATTTGCATATTTGCATAATTCATGTCTTGCTTTTGAGCACGAAAAAAGCCCTGCCATTTTAGTGTGGGGCACGCTGACCTTTGACCTCTGGTCTGACGCCGCTGATACATTCACCTCGATTCAGCAAAAGGGCGTGATGGGACCCTGTACGCATCGCAATCTACCTGCCGCTTGTCTATGGGAAATTAACAAGCCTGGCGCAATGCCCGGCATTAATTAATGAGGCCGGGCATAAACACATTGCCAAGGGCCGACAGGGATTTGCACTCAGAACAACGCAATGAAGCTTCCTGGAAGGGCTAGAAGAGTCACTGAAACTGGAGACAGCTATAAAAACACCTCATGGTGAAGTCAAAGGCTGAAACGGGTATAAAGACAGCAATATGCTTCAGGCCAGAAGTGGAACTCATACTGAGTGCCACAGTATTATAGCAATAGTTAACCAAATTTGAGTGCCTGTCATCCTTTATTGATCTCGGAGGTTATTTTAACTACAAAATAGCTATGAAAATCATTTAATTAGAATAAAGCTGAAATAAAATTAAATAAAATATAAATATTAGATGAAAAATGTTACAATGGCACCTAACTGAAATAAAATGTTTCAAAAAATTACTTTAGTTTCAACTAAATTAAAGTTACATAGAAATAATTAATAAACTCATAAAAGTGACAATATCACAAACCAAATTAAAATTTTAACATTAAAAATAAAATTAAATGGATATTAAAAATATAAAAATAAAAGCTAATTCAAAATATATGTATATAAATTCTATAATAGTATATAAACAACACTAAAATAACACTAATTCACCTTTAAAATGTTCCAAACGCTGTATGACTTTCTTTCTTTTGTGGAACACAAATAGAATTATTTTTCAGCATGTTCTGGCTGCTTTTTTCTATTCAGTGAAAGTGTTAAATCAAACTATTCTATGTAAGTATCATTGATGATTTGTACAAAATATAACGTTTATGGAATCAGAAATTAATTGCAGTTTGATATTGATGTCTAACCTGGTGCAATGTCTTCATGTGCCATATTTGAATCAAAAATATGAATGAGAATAATGATTGAAATATCAATCATTATTCTTTTTATGGGCTTTTTCTCACTTTTTTCTCAGTTTGCCTTCATTGCATGCAAATGAGCAGCATGAACCTTCTTCAAAACATGTTTGAAAGGCCAACAGGTTTGAAAGGCCTTCCTGTAGCTCAAACAGTGATGCATGGCACTAGCAACACCAAGTTCATGAGTTTGATTCCAAGAGAAAGCAACAAATGATGAAATATAAACCTTTAATCCTTTGGATAAAAGTTGCCAAATGCATGTAAATGAAATGCAAGAAACAGTTAATAAGGTTATGGATGACATACATTAATCTAAGAAAAGTTTGTGTGCCTTTTACATATACTCTTATCATGTAATTATATAACTGATCTGGGGTGCGTTTCCCGAAAGCATCGTTAGCCAACTATGGTCGCAAGTTCCGTCGTTATCAGCATAGTTCAACGATTTGGTGTTTCCCGAAACCATCGTTCCAACGAACGTTCGCAAACAGCATCGCAAACTTGTGTGGTTGGAAAGCGACAAGCTCGAGCTGTGGTTAGAAGCATAGTTTCTAGTTTACATGAGATGTAGACTGAATAAATCCTTATCTTTAGCAAAATAAGCAAGCTGACATTCAGTACAACGTGTTATTTATTTAGAATACATACAAATGTAATTTACGTCTTTTAGTTTGTCAAGAGATTTAAAGCACCGTTTTTGAAGACTGCGCATGTGCGAATGTGCTCTACTATGTAAGAACGAGCCAAATATTGAGTCTGGTAATACAGCAAAATAACTGAGAAAAATTAGAAATGGTCTACAGATGCCATGTCTGTATGACAAAATGACAAAATCTAGCGTTAATTCGATCTCAAACTGATTAATTAAAATAAGTTATTAGTCCACCACGTGCGAGACGTCATAAACCAACGTGGTTGAACCATACTTTGCGACATACGGTTTCGGGAAACAGTCGTGACTAGCTAGTTGATTTCTCCAACGATGCATCGTACTATGGTAGTTAAGCAGCGAGCTATATAGTTGTACGGGAAACGCACCCCTGACTGAATGACACTACAGCTGATGCAAAGCATTCTTGTTTTCATTCCACCATTGTTAGTTATCAAACCAAACACCTGTGATTGTTCTTATGTTAATAGAAGAAGCAAGTAATACTCCAAAGGACCTGAACCACAGCCAAGAGATGAAACACTGCATATGTTACAAAGCAATGTAGTGTGACAAAGAGGAGAGCTCTTAGAATGCAAAGACTAGAATTTAATCCCCTACCTTTAGAGAGAACATCTTCTCATTTGATTGTGGATCCTGAACTCAGAGGAGGGTGAACAAGAACAGGGCATTTCATCTGTGCCAAACATAAAAGCTGCTTTGGAGGCCATGTAAAGCATATTTTATAATCTTTCCTCAGCTCAGCACAAAAGAGAGACTTGGAGTGTGGAGTGTGTTCAAGATGGAAGACATAACAAATTACAAGCCATCTTGACGGCAGATGATTTGTGTTTTGTAGTGCTGCTACTGACTGAAGTAATATTAGTATAGACTACTTTTATGGTTTTTCTTAGTTCCTTTTGGAGACAAAATTGCCATACTCTCATCCATCTTCCTTTAGACATCTCCTTTTCTGCTCCAGAGTTTAAAAAAAGGCCTACAGGACTGGAAAGGCTTAGGAAATAGTAAATGACCACAATCGAGTTTTAGATAAATTAAGCCTTTACTATTATTCCTGCAAAGCATTGTATTTTATTTATCTACATATTTATTATATTTTATTTATTGGTATTTTAAGGTCATGTTCAATAATTCAAATCATTTAACATGTATTTATAATATAAAACCAACGCTATCTCACGGCAATTCGTACGTATTTTACGAGGTGGCTAATTTATTACGAATTCAGTTATTCGACCTCACTAAATGCGATTTGAACTACATTGTCTAAACCCCAGTGACGGGTAGGTTTAGGAAGGCGGGTTAGGTGTAGGTCCATTAATTTACAAATTCATCACAATTGGTAACTCGTAAAATATGTACGATTAGGCAAAAGTCGTATCAGTTTGTACGAGTGAGGTCGTACGAATTCGTACGAATTAGCCACCTCGTAAAATATGTACGAATTGCCATGAGATCGGGCTGTATAAAACACATAAAATAACAGAGCAATGTAAGCCAAATGTTCTTCAATATGTTGTCTTATTAGAGATTTAACAGAAACTGCCATAAAGCTGAAAGAAAATTCACTTAATGTCTTCACTAAATTCCTTTAAATAAAAACAGAAATTTTGGGTTGGTAAGAATTTTTAAGATGTTTTTGACAGAAGTTCCTTATTTTCATCAAGGCTGCATTTGATCAAAAACACTGCAAAAACAGTAATACTGTGAAATAGTATTACAATTGACAATGTTTAATTTAATACATTTTAAAAAATGTTTAAAACATTTTTAAAATTTAACGTCTTCCTGTGAATAGATAATTTGAAATGGATTTTTTTTTTCTAACAATTGTAAAAGTCTTTACCATCACTTCCGATCAGTTTAATGCATCCTTGCAACAGTAGTGTCACTTTATCTATCATTCAACAATAATATGTGGAAATTGATAACCACAGTGTTAAATCATGTAAATCTGAAACAAATAAAATGCAGCATATGAATACCTCACATGGATGCATATATTTTTAAATAAACAAGCACATATATATGATACCATTAACACTGTAGATATGCAGCTTCTAAATGCTCATCAAAATGATAAAAAAGAAAAATCATCAGAGTTCTGTCTTTTCTCAGGGGTCACTTTAACCTCTTTGGTGAGAGGTTCCTCTGGCATTGCTCTTTTTTCATAAAGCGCTCTTATAAGAGTCGAGGTGACTGTGACCTGCCGCCATTCTTCCAATAACGGCCCCAGATCCCTGAAGCGGCCAAAAGTCTGTCTCTATTACACTCAAAACACCCACCCTGACCCGCCATCACTCTTCTTTCATCCCAGATCTGCGATATGAAAGAAATCCTTCATCGTCATTCTCATTCTTTATTCAAACTCAGCACAGTGCCAAATCCAGACTATTTTAAGAATTTCTTTTATCACAGTTGTAAGACTTTTTGAGACAGTAATATTAAGAAGATGTCATCTTAGATTTGTTCTTTTCTTTGACTGGAACAAAAAAAAAAGTGCATAGGAAAATCAGAAAAGACTTATATTGCCATGACAGTCTGCTAGGGCTGCCATAACACTCCTCTGTCAATAAAAGCAGGATTTTTGTCATTGATTTCCACTCTATTACCGAAAACTAATTCACAATCATCCTAAATGATTCATTACTTTCATAATGTGTTGGTGCTCTCGGTATTTAGAATGTGTTTTCTTACACCACGCTCCTAACGGCACGTTACGTTTCAGATTCATTCACACCTCACGCTGCCTTTCTCTCCTTTGTCTCTCACTTCCATTTATTTTTCACACCTAGAGGTAAATAGATTTGAAAGCTATTTCTTCTCCTCCCTCGCACAGCCAATCCTCTCATCGCACTAGCTTGGACAAATAGATGTCTGAAGTTCACTCAGCGCCGGCATAACTCCTTGTACCGCAGAGAAACACCTCCAGACCTCTCTGCCCCACCAGCCCCCGCTAAAATCTGCCATTTTAGCTTCACGCCACCCAATTTTTACTGAGAAGCGGCAGCACAATGATAACTTGATTTAGCCCTCAAATATCCTCCCAGCAGATTGTTTCAGCCACTTGGGAGAGATGAGAGTTGTGTCAACTGAGCCATTCAGTGTCTGCCCTGAGAGACGAGCTGAGAGCCATGCCATTAACCCCCTCTCTCGCTGCGAAATGGTTTTGAACCTGCCTTTCTGAGGTGAGACGGAAAGCAGAATGCTGGGTAGAAGCGTCACATATCCCTCTCAGTGGCGAAGAGAGACTTGAAAGTGAACACGAGCTGTTTAAAGAGCGGACGAGAGGGGCCGTCTCCAAAGATCCAAAAATCAATGTGCTTTGAAAAGGTCTGTTTTTCTTTTCCTCCCTCCACCACTGTATATCTCCAGCTGAAAGACAGCAGAACGTGTATAAACACAATAAAGGCACAGGGGACGTAAAATTAGCTCTTCAGTTTGACAGGAATCATCTTGTGGCTGGTATTTAAATGGTGAACTAACTGACTGTACAGCCCTACAAAAAAAAAAAAAAAAAACTGAAAAAAGTGTTAGGCTAGAAAATGGAAATCATGTAATCATTTTACAGCATTATACAAGTGTCTAAAACTTTTAACAGCACTGTAGCTTTGCAGGTAGTTTTCTTGAAGCATCTTGAGACATTGCCATGGTTCTTCTGGATTTAGTCTGTCTCAGTTTGTTCTGTTTCTTCATGTCATTCCAGACAGACTGGTTGATGATGAGATCAGATCTCTGTGTGGAACACTGGCTGTTGTCAGACACCTTGTGCAAACAAAAATCTCACTGATTATTATTAAAGGCAAAATGAATGTTTGGAAATGTAAACTGGTATTTCCTACTGACACACTACAGCAAAAGATAGAAATTAAGACTTAAAACCATTAGTAGCTGGTGAAAATACTAGTGTTCTAATAATTCTGGCTACCACTATATATATATATATATATATATATATATATATATATATATATATACACACACACACACAAACACAAACAATATGTCATTATTTTGATGTATTTGCTCAATAATATTACATTTTTCCTTTTACTTAAATAAAGGCATTAATTTAGATGTTACTACTGCTGGGGGGGGGGGGGGGGGGGACATTTTTAGGTAAAATGACTAAGCATTTTTATAGAGCGTGTCTGCTAAAAGTCTTATAAACTTATTAGGACATTTCTAACCTGGCAAGAGATACACAGAACATGTGGTGACCTCTTGCTAAAATAAAAAGTTTTGGCACTGACATCTGTTCACAGCAAAGCTCCAAAAGTGTAAACAGTTTGTGACAGCATGTCACATTCTCTGCATGTTTAACAACCACTGCATCTGCATTGTGGAGTAAATTGCCATTGGCAGGCCAATATAAAATCGCAGTGCTGAATCACTGGTACATCAGTCAGATGGCAGGGAAATACATTTACACCAACTGATATCAGGGCTTGTCATTCTTGCTTAATATTGTAAATTATTCAGTGATTGGTCACTGGTGCAATGTATTAAGATTGCTGCAGATCGGAGTCCAAATTTAATGAGCCAATGGGATGTTTCACAAGTTAATCAGATACAATTTCAGACCACTAATTAAGGAGAAAAATTATTAACGCCCCTCTCCCATAGGACAACAGGGTTCAGGAGTACATTTTTTTACAGCATTATTAATTACGCAGACTGAATGTATCTTCTGATGCTTTTTTTTTTTATGTCAAGCGTAGCCTGACCAAGGAAATAATTGTTTTGATCTGCACCGCTGCATTCATATATCACCCAAGGAGACACAAAACACACAAATATACACACTCACACCGCCTCTTATTATGTGTATGTGTCAATTCATTCTACAGAGTAACAAAAAAGAAAAAAGAGAGAGAGAGTGAGAGAGAGAGAGAGAGAGAGAGAGAGAGAGAGAGAGAGAGAGAGAGAGAGAGCCTATAAAACAAATACATCCATTCTGACTAGATGAACCACATTCATGTTGGAACTGCATCTTTCTAAGAGCAAGCCATTTCCATTGATGTCCATTCAAAGTAGCCATATATTCTAATTTTTTTTGTCACCAACATATAAGTCAGAAATATTTCATAACAATATAGTAAATGTATAATTTGATTAATTGTTTTTACTTTGATAGTTTTAACTGTTTGGGGGGAGGGGTCTTAAAAGTGTAAAACAGAGTTAAAATTAATTTGTCATCAGCCAATCAGTGTCATTATGATGCCATGTCTTTACTCTGGTTATTATGTTTAAAATCCATATAATTAATTATTTGAACATGTTGCAACATTTTCTTAATTGTAAGTTGTTTTAAAGTTCATAGCTCAGAGGCCTGTTGCATGAAGCTAACTGAACAAACTCTGAGTTTCAGAGTATACAGTAGGTTTAGATTTGACAAAACCAAACAAATCCAACTTGGTTTAGATCAGGTTCAGTGGGCTCACAAATCTCAATATAAACGTTTTCTGTCAACTGATCCAGAGTTTGTGATTAACTATGGAGCATGAGCACTTGAAAGTGTGACACATGCAGCAAACAGTCAGTCACAGAGAACATGGAGAGTGTTAGTTTGATTCAATTCTTGCGAGAGTCTGCACAATTCACTTCCCTGCTGAAGATTAAGAGATGTTGTTGTTAAAAATATAGTGAATTTAAATGCATTTACAAGGCAGGAATAAACACCGCTGCAGCAAAAGTTTGAGAAGGCAGCAGAAAGAAAATATCTGACTATGCAAATGAATCAACTGAACTTAATAATTCATAAAGTTTCACAAAGAACTCAAAAGAAAACACAAGTTTGGTCATTTTAAAAGCTTTATATATTAAAACTTTTTTTTATATGTATGTTTTTAAATTAATTTAAATCCAAAGTTTATTATTATTTGCCAGTTTATACAGTAATTATTTGAATATATTATATGAATTACAAATAATTACAGTTCATAAAAATATGAATATAATAAAAAATTAGCAGCAAATTATGGGCGATTTTGTCTCTAAAATTCTTTCAGCATAAACTGCTTTACTCTGAAGCAAGAGATATGGGGGAGTGGCTTTATTGCATCAGATATGTCACTTTGCTCACAGCTGATTGGTCCAGTTTGGGTTTGCAACCTCTAAACCAGAAAAAAAATAAAATAAAATAAAACCAAAAAAATAAAAAATAAAAAAATGCTCCAGAGCTGGGTAGCCATGTAGCATTTAAGTTATCATGGCGCCAAAACCCGCTCAAAACCAACCCACCTTCTTGAGCCTGAAAACTCATTCATTCAAACTGAATGCAAACTTACCTGAGTAAAAACTGAAATTGACTTTGTGCAACAGGCCTTAGAGGTCTTTCCATGTCTTTTATCATTACAGTTGCTGCAGTTTTATAAAATAACTTGGGCATGTGTGTTAGCTTTACTACGGTTAAAAGGGGTTCTAAAAATTGATAAAAGGTTAGAGAAATTATGGGTAGAACATTTGATGAAAAAAATGAAAAGAAGGGAAAAAAGATTAAAGAGAGTGGAGACAGAGGAGTAAATTAAAGCCAAAAAAAAAAAAAAAAAAAAAAAAAGAAGAAGAAGAACCACAGTGTACCAATACAGTGAGTTCTTTTCATTCTACCCTTCTAAATTCATTACATTTTTTTGTGTTTCCCTTCATCTCTTGCTTTAATCTCAGCTCGTCCCATCCTCTCAGCTTCATCTGAAAATCTGCAACTTTTGCCTTCGAGTTCATGGCATTTGTTCAAAGCAAAAGTGTTTTAAATGCATATGCTTTCAAAGGTTTTTTGGAACACTCCCCCCTTCTACCACTGGTCAGCCAAACAGACCTTCCCGCCCCCAAACTCTTGTCATTGGTTGAGCCATTGTTGCTGGTCAGGACACTCAAATAAGCAGAGAAATGTTTTCAAAACACCACAGAGACACCGTGTTTATACTTTTTTTTTTTTTTTTTTTTAGGGAAATCAACCTACAAATGTTGGCTCTACATATTACGCTTGGATAAAATAAATGATTTTTTAAAAGGTGCTGTATTTCTTCAAAGGAACGCATGAGGAGGAGGGTCCAGGCGAGAGGGGCTTCAAAAACTGCATTAAATGAGGAAAAAACCCATCAAAGGTGATTCACCCTCACCTCAGCTGTCATGTGCCACCGCCTCGTTGCTTTGACACCCGCTAATTGTCTTTGAACCTTCTCCGCCACTGGTTTCTCATTTCCCTGCGATTTATTTGGCATTAGGGCGCTCTGCATTAGTCACCGACACTATTAATGAATTTCTGCAATCCGAGGATTACAATGTCAGCGATTGGTCACGAATGGGGCACGAATGAGTGATTTGTCTCGAAAACAGGAATCGTGGGTAATGCATTAAGTGGAGATGGAAGACAACTCAAACATCATGCTTATTAAGTGTGGGCAAAGACTGTGTATTAATATGGTTCTTGTGTCTGCTGGAAAAATCGTCTCTGTCCACGAGAATATCTCAACAATAGTCTAATAACGAGTAATGTTGACCAATTGAGATGTAAGCCCATCAGGCTTATCTGGTCATGTACGCACCTGATCAGGTTCATCTCAACAACAAGACCCTTTAATTGTGCATGAATATGGTGATTGTTGTGCATGCATGAGCCTACATGAATATTTACATGAGATGCGATCTTCAGATGCTGAATGTCAGCGGGTGGCAAGTTGTACGCCGTTAAGACGGAGATGGCTCGAGGCTAGCGGGGTAAACAACTGTTAAAAATACAGTATGAGACGCACAGGTGAGGCTCTCAAACTCCTGGATGTTGTTTTGCCCTTTGGAGGTCTGGGCGTCAGTACGAGTTTTCACTTTCTCTCTTCATTTCGAGAGGCCTTGGGGTTTATCTGTTGTTGGAGAGATAGAAATCAGCGCGGGCCAGACAGGCGCTATGGGTGCTGGAGGAACAAGCACCTTTTCCTGCTCCGGAGTAGTTCACCATTGGCTGCCTGTTTGTTCCTGCTCAGTGCAATCAATACAGCCAAAGAGATTAGGGGAGAACTTAATTTGATAAGGCTCAAAAAAGCAATTATATTCCTGCTCGCTGTTGACTAATTGGACTGTCACGAGCATTAAACATCTTCAGGTAACGCAGCTGACAGCCCCAAACACCTTTGTCGTGCACTGTAAATATCGAATGCGGGCGTATTCTCATATGGATTGTCAAGATTTGGCTGCGGGCTACTGTTGGTTATGAGCACATCTCTCTTTAAACTGATCATACTTGAAATTAGGTGTGTGTGGGAGCACGAGAAACCTTCACACGCGTGTTTGATGTATTGTTTATCATACGCCCCCTCTCCCATGTGAATATTAAACATATTATGCATACCCAGAGGTAATATGGCAGCCTTAATTGAATTAATACATCTAAAAGGCTCTGCGGCAGGATGACGTTGTGGCATATGTCACAATGGGGTCTTTGAACTGGTATTAGCTTCATCTACGGATTAAAGATGGTTTTATTGTATTAGATATATGAACACACCTGTGGAAAACCCGTTTCTGCGTCAGAGTGAAAATATAAAAAGGTTACGTATGTTGCACAGTTGGATGTTTCTTCAGTTTGGGGCTATTTTATGTCCCAAGGGTTGATAAAATGAACTGATTTTAGTGTTTTTTTATATAAAAGTTACTTTTCATAATGCCTTCTTCGTTTACTTGCTTTCTTTATGATAGATTTCGTTGTTTTACCCTTGATGTTTAATGAACTATGAAAATATACACACCATACAAATATAAATCATTACGTTTAAACTTATATTTCTCTAAACAAAGTCTGAGACAAACCAATGTTTTTTGTGTATGTGTGAAAATATATTCTGTAAATTTTGTAAAAAGAAAAAAAAAAAAAAAACATTTAATGCTAGATATGAAATTAGCCATAGCACTGTAAATGTAATTTTATTCGAAACTGTCATTTCTACAACCATTGTTTAATGCGTAATAAAACACATTACAAAATTGGATATGTGATGAAAATGACACTCTGGAAGTACTTTTCATTACTTTCGCAAAAATATGTGGGAAAAAAAATCCTGGAATGCTCCTATTATGCGGAAGCATATATACTGTTACAGTTAAAACAACACTCAGTCATGACTTTATATCTCACAATGTGACTCTCTTTCTTTCAAACTCCCTCACAATTATTTTTTCTTTTTTTTTTTTACTCTGAGGTAGAAACAGTCTTCCATAATAAAGAACAATGAGCAGTTAAGAAAAAGGTAAAAGAAGAAAAGGCATACCTGAGTTCAACGATTACAACTGGGTGCAAAAATTTCTCTCACTTAATGCACCCAATAATTAAAAGTCATACATTTATTTTTAAACTTTCATCATCTGATGTCATTTGAAGCCATTGTGCCAAATGCAGCACTGGAACCCTGGTATTCATCAGTGAACTTGTTTGAAGCAGTTCAACACCTAATAATTACAGCGGCTGCAAGGATTAAATCAGGTGCGGAACAAATGCCTTTATGTATCCCTGAGACAGCGTTAATTCCTCACACAACAAGGACATCTCTGAGGTTGAATACATTAGAATGAATCACCACGATCCTCTACCGCATTACTAAATGACTCATTTAATACATTAGAGGCCTTTGCAGGCAAACCATAGACCTCATAGAGACAGATAAAACTGTCAGAGAGAAGTCAGAACGAGAGGACGTATGTAACCTTCGCCTGGTGAAACAAAAAGAAAAGAATTAACGAAAAAAAGCAGTCACCGCCCTTGTGCCAGTTCTCTTCCGTGGCCTAATGAAGTAATCTATTGTTTCTACCCAGAGGGCAAACAAGTTTGAATATATGGATGTAGCGAGATAATTGTCATTCCCATAATTGTGCGATTGTGAACCATTTAATTCTGCAAACCCTTCATTCTGCCACGGGGCGCAACCAATACAGCCCATTTAATTCCTTTTCATAAAAATCAATACAGTCCTTTAGGGGGACAGAGGTAAATGAGTCTATTAAACAGGAGGCTGTAATCAATGCATAATGAATATGGGATGTCTTGAGTGGGGTTAGAGAGGGTCATGTGCACAGACGTGTCCTGCATTAGCTACTGTGGGTCTAGATTCAATCCAGTCAAAACTGATTCAAAATGGCAGGTCTAATCGCTTTGAAAACCTCTTGAAGTCACTGATGGCCCGAGAAAACCAAACCTGGCTATTTATTTGCTATTCAGTTTAAAACAGATGGATCCTGGCTTGGGAAATGTATTGTTAGCATTGGGCAATATTCAGAATTGAATAACTGCATCCCTTTCATGAATTGGAAATTGAATTCTTGAATTGAATTTTGAACTGAACACGCCGCATAGATAGATAGATAGATAGACAGATAGATCTTTGCTTGATAAAATTTTATTAGAAAATAAATAAATAAATAAAATAAAATAAAAATAAAATAAAATAAAAAACATCTTACTGAGCCCAGCCCTATTCTTTTTATCAATTATTATAAAATTAATAGTGACCTGATATTCTCCGAAAAGGAATGCCTTTCATCTCAGTCCACAAGTTATCATCACATTGTTCCAGTCAGTTTGTGGGTCGATTGTAGAGATTTTGCCACAGCGTAGTTGACATGTGGAGTGAGACGAGAAAGTGAAACAAACGAAAAAGAGAGAAAGAAGGTGACAGAGGGATGAGAGAGAGAGAAAAGTGAGAGCAGAAGGTGTTTTTATGAGCAATGGTTTTACTGTCCAGCTGCTGATGTCTCACAGATGGCAGAGCGGGTATGACAGTCATGGGCAAGATATGAGGAGAGGAGAGCACTGTGAATTTCCCCTCGACCAATGAGAACGCAGCTCTCAATAACCCACCGGCCACGCACGTTCACCTTGGCCGGTCACGGACCTCGCAGACAGACTCTCTTAATAATGAAAATCCAATGTGTGTGTATCACTGGAAGCACTTATGATAGTTTTGAATTAGCTTTAATAATAATTCTGTGTGGATAATGCAGCAAGAGTATTGTGTATCTGTATGTGTGTGAGAGAGAGAGTTTAATGAACTGTGTACAGCATAATGAGAAACCGGTTGTCACGTGACTGAGACCTTGGAAACGAGACACCTCTCAGAATTCACAGCCTAACAGATGCTAATAAGAAAACTTTGTGCATTGTGTTAATAAGCAGCAGACCTGAACGGAAATCTTTATGCCCCATAAAGCATAACCCGAGCAAAGAACACTATATCTACTTAATAATTACAAACCTGCCAAATGACACACAATAAGCATTATAACTCCTTCTTTCTTTCTTTCTTTCTTTCTTTCTTTCTTTCTTTCTTTCTTTCTTTCTCAGTTGCCAAACAGTCAGTCCCATCTGTCCCTGTGTATGTTTCAAGGAATCCAGCAGGAATAACAGCCTTTGTACTGTGGACAAAAAATGAAGGGTGGGGGGGAACTGTGTATAATTAGAGAATCAAAAATCTGTATTCTGAATTGATGAGCCATGTTTGAATTTGTGATAAAGCTCAGGTAACTGTATATTCAATATTATCAGGTAGGGATGTTGCTTACAACTGGTAAAGAAAAGAAAAGAAAAGAAAAGAAAAGAAAAGAAAAGAAAAGAAAAGAGGAAATGCCCTCTCACATTCAAGCTTTAATTTCTGCAAACTTATTAGCATGTGTAAATATTTGTATTAGCATAAAAATTTATTATTCTGATTATTAATATTAATAAATGCAGCTATTTATTGAACAGTGATGTCTTTTATTATATTTTATCTTCTTCTCCAAATGCAATTATGGAACACTTTTATGTCCCATTGCTTTTTTGCACAAATCTCCAAGTAATCAACCTTACTCACATTACTAAGAGAAAAATGGTTAATTATTTTATTTATTAATTATTATTATTGTTATTATTATTATTATTATTATTATTATTATTATTATTATTATTATTAATGTATGAGAAATGTAAATTCAATAATGATCCCAAACTAACTAGCCCTTTTTGAGTGACAGTTTAATTTAGGGGTAAATTTGCAACCCTGCTATACTCATTTGAGTATGTTTTAATTATTATTAGTAGTAGTAGTAGTAGTAGTAGTAGTAGTAGTAGTATTTATGTATGTATGTATGTATGTATGTATGTATGTATTTATTTATTTATGTGCACTGCCAATCAAATGTATGGGGGCATTTATTTATTTATTTATTTAAACATTTTATTCTGCAAGGATGCATTAAATTCAAAAAGTTACAGTTAAGACATTTATAATGTTACAAAAGATTTCTGTTTCAAATAAATGCTGTTCTTTTGAGCTTTTCATTCATCAAATAAAACAACAGCACAAAATCAGCATGATTCAGAATCAGAATGATTTCTGAAGGATAATGAGACACTGGCTGCTGAAAATTCAGCTTTGCCTTTACAGGAATAAATTACATTTTTAAACATTAAATTAAATGAGAAAACATTTTATATTAAATTGTAATAATATTTACAATGTTACTGTTTTTAGTTTGTATTTTTAATCAAATAAATGCAGCCTTGGTGAACATAAAATACTTCTTCCAGTAAGTAAGTAAATACGTACAGGCAAGTAAGTAAATAATCAGGCAAAACAATTTTGCATACAAATTAAAAATGTTCATATAATATTGAGTGAGACCACAGTGAATGCACAAAGAATGTCTTGTCTTCAAGTAGTCAATTGCTTTTTTCCTTTGATTTGTTTTCTTTGTAGACCCCAATGAATATCCCCTTTTTTAATACACAACATGAAAATTAAATGTTGTTTGACTTTATGGTGATGCTTTGTGTCTCGCTTCTTCAAAAGGACAGGAGGACATTCATCACTTCACACAGAGATTCACTACCAGACTTCAGATCAGCTCCGTATCACAATGAATTTTTACGCCCACTCATAAAAGGAATCCATTTCCATCTTAATTCACTGAAAGGATCTCTTCAAAACTGGCCCGGGCTCAAATTAATCTAATTCCGACCCCACGGGGAGATGTGTAATACATCCCCTCTCAAGCGCTCACTGTTCATCTCTTGTCATAGAGTAATGACTGAGCCAGTATCCCTGCTACATGTTGAAGTGGGGTCTGTGAGGGGATGTCATGACAGCTACATTCATTACAGTAACTGGGTTAACCAATCAGCAGCTGCATAAAAGACCAGGTCATTTTAAAGTTCATTTAGAAGTCCTCAACATATACTGTCTCTCAAGCTGTCATAAATGGATAAAGGGCCAAAAACAACATTTTTGTGGTTTCATAATTGTTTCTTATTGTGGCAGTTTTAGTCCATATAATAAAGTTCTGGGGTCAGTAAAATCATTTTCTTATGTGTGTAAGTCTCTTATGTATGCAGCCTGTTTCTGCCATAATAATAATAAAAAAAGGTAATTCCGACTTTTTTATTTTTTAGTTTATATCTCACAATGCAGACTTTTTTCAGAGACAACTGTGAGAAAAAGTCATAATTACAAGACATAAACTCATATAAATAATTATAAATAAATTTCTCAGAATTGTAAGTTAATATCTCGCAATCCTGAGTTTTTATCTCGCAATTGACTTTTTTCTCAGAAATGCATCCATTGGCAAGAACAAGCTTCCATACTTATGCTCACCATGATGAAAACATACCTCTGGGAACTTTTTCGCGAGATGTGAAATACGTACCAATAAGTACATATAACTGCAGTTTCCAACAGAAATGAACACTAGATGCGGTAAAACAGTGAGCACTTGTAATCATTTTCATACACAGTTATGATTATAGCTCCATATGTTTCGCTTTCTGGACGTAACAAGCTTGCTCAGTAGGTCAGCCAGCACGGAATTGGATTTAGGATGTGAAATCCTTGGGTACAAATCCCATCAAAAACAAGACTCACAATGAAAGAGCTGAAAGATGAGAGATTAAAAAAAAACAAGCTAAAACGGCTACAATTGCGTTTGTATGTCACATTCACTTTTGTTCATACTATCGGGTGGGTGCAGATGGTACGTTATTTTAAAACGTCACGGAGCATTAGAGTTATAGCGCCATTCAACGGACATTTCAAGTCAGAACTGTGGTGAAACTTACAAAAACAACGTCACATAAAACATACCATATGTACGTTCATCTGTTCCGGGGAAGAAAAAAAAAACTAGCACTCTTTTAGCGCCACCCAGTGGACATTTCACATCGAATATGTCATGAAATGTACAGGGCGATACGTATTTCACGCATTGATAAAAATGATTTTATGGTGAAGTAAATAATACACAAAAACAAATGTAATTTCTGCATTAAATAATTTAGTTCAGGCAAGAATTTATAAAAAAAAAAGAGAGTAAATTCAATATTAATACTCAATTTAAGCTTGTGGAATTTATAGTTTGAACGTATAAGTATATTATACTGTGAATTGTTTGTTATTTTTACAAAGATTGTTTAAGTAAATATCAAAGTCATGATCCCGTTGTTCCCATCATGCACTTGGGCATGAATAATTAATAAGGTTAATTTTTTTGCTGTTTTCGAGATGTATTTACACTGTTTTATGGTTGCTTTTGTTGTCAAGTTAAGTAACTTGCTGTTTTGTGATATCTAGAGTTCATTTTCTACTCAAAATGACCCATTCACACTCAAAAACTATTCACTGATTGTTACCGTAATTGTGGATCATGTGCCAAGTATTGAGGTCTCTGTGTTCATTTGGTTAGTAACTACATTGAGTCAACATATTACCTTAAAAAGAATAAGGAGCTGTCTACTTGCTTACATACATGTTCGTGAATGAACCACATGCTTTAATGGCTTTTTTTTCAGTGCTGTGTTGTTTGAGTAAAGTTTACAAACCATGGCTGAGTGAAATGTACTTGAGTATTGCAGGGTAAACTTAAAATAATTAAGTAGAAATTACCCATCAAACTCTAACTGGACACGTTACATTTACTTATTTCCTTTGCTAATTTTACCTTAGTTAAGTAGATTTTACTTAAAGGTGTAGTGGGACATTTCGGAAAATGCTAACTTTAGCCTGATAGCACTGAAAACGAACGTCCCACCCTCCCTGCAATCGCCGTCCAAAGCCACGCCCCCTGAACACACATACGCTCAGAGAGCGGAATACCAGAGACAACATTAAATTACTACATCAACGGTTTCCAATAACAGTCCTCACGCTCTCCCCGCTCTGCACATTTCATATATCTTATCACGTCGGACTTTTGTTCTATTTGACCGTAAGTCATAAGTGCCCTGCGAAGTGGACATCACCAGAAATTCCGCCATGATTCCAGTTCAAAGCATGTTCCATACAAAGGGCAATAAAGTGTGCAAGATGTGAATTTAACTTGTATTTATTTACAGAGGTATATTATGTCACACTTCTCTATAAAGTTTCGTCTGTGTGTAAAGACGCTGCGCAGTGCAATCTGCGAATGAATGTTCCGAAGTGAAATAAATTTCCGACGGATTTCCCCTGCTCAGGGAGTAGGGAGCAATGAACACTGTGTAGGGAGCATGTCAATCGGAACACAGTTCATGCACGTAGCTCTCTTCTAATGAGCTGGTTATCTGATTCAGGTGTGTTAACTAAAGGAGACTAAGCAAAATATGCAGCGCGGTGAGCGCGAGGACTGCAATTGGGAACCGCTGGGCTACATCATGTGTCATTCACCGGTGAGAAAACATAATACCACAGATAGTAAAAGTACTACAATACCAGGAAGGAAGATCGGGTTGTTGATGTTTGTCTGCCATTCTCTCTGTGTCTGCACAGCGTGCGTGAACGCGCTGATGACGAATCGTGTCTGCGCGAACAGGGTGCGCAGAGGTACGCAAATACATACGTTGACAGACAGGTAGAAAAGACAATTAAAACGCTCGGACCGAGCGTTTTGTTTGGACGAACATTTCTTGGTCCTACACCTTCCACAGAATATATAAATACAGATAAATACATTTAAACCACTTAACTTAATGATTGCTATCAGGATGTGAAGAGACTTTCAACCAGAATAACAAAAAATGTTTCTGAAGACAATCACCTATGATACCTTTAATTCCATACTTAAATTTTACTTAAAAAATATGCGTGCAAAAACCTGCAAAATAAAAATTAAGTAAATTTTACTTATTGTCTTTTTCAGTGCGTCTTGCGAAAAAGTTGGCATGTTTTTGTCATGAGATCAGGTTGATTTATTTGGGGAAAAATTTTAAATTAAATAATAAAAAATTAAATATTTTATAAATATTATTATTATTACTACTATTATTTAAATGTTACTTATCCCTAGTGACCTCTAGATAAAAATGACAGTTATATGAATTTCTACTTTCTTACATTGAAATACGAATTGCAATTCTGCATCCTGTTTGCTAATTTGAATTAAAATTCAAAAAGCATTTTCAGTTAAATTCTGAACGATGCAACAACCCTGGTGACAACATGCCCTATATAGTATACCATATAGAGTTCAGATAAAGTGATTGGATGATACCACATCAGAAGATGCACTAAAACCTTGATATCTTGAAAGCACAGAAGCCGTAACACCTTCATCTGAGACAGTATGGCTCTTCCAGATAATGGGAGTCCTGTGAGTGTGTGCAATACATCTTAAACATCGGTCCTTCACCTTTTATTGTAAACTATCCATTTGGGTAGAATGGCGTTGTGGCAGCCATTTCTCCCTGAACGTTATATGCGCCCTGTCGTTATCCTTTCATACGACGTCTTCAAACTGACCCGAGCGCTCCAGCGTGACACGTTCATGATTGCGGCTGGTTAATCTCCGGATCAGGACTATCTATCTGCCGCGTGACCACATTTCTCACAATCCATTCCTGTTCCATGAATAATGCAACTATAGCGTCCAGAGGTGTGCTGCGCAGAAAACGTGGCGGCCATTTGTAATTACAATGATCTAAAACACAGTATATGCACCCATGCAGCCATTCGCACGAGTCCGCTGCGGCCTAGGCGCATCTTGCTCGGCATCTTAAACTATAAATTAAAAATCTGTTTTTGGAGACACTTCCGCACAAAACCAATTACAACTTAGCGAATAAATATTTAATCTGTGTATTCAGAGGTAATTTGTCATCCCCCTCAACGCCTGACCCAAAGCAGCGTTACAGGGGGAGAGGTTTAATTTGCTTTAGCGGCTGTGGAAAATGGTATGGATTCAGGCATTTCCTTTTTTCTTTCTTTCTTTCTTTTTTGCCCACCTCTTCTGCTATTTTGCTCTTCTACGAATCTCGAACCACAGGCTTTGACAGGATCTATCAAAACACACCACGGGAGTCCTTTAAACCAGAGACATGAAGACATGACATTGCAGCTTAAATAAGACCCAGATAACTAAACTTCACTGATATACTTTAACTCCTCAGATATTTCTTTGAAAATTTTTTTAATTTTATAATTATATAAATACACATTAACATTTTAATGCCAAACAGTAGGTGCTTTTTTTTTTTTTAAAACTAATTGGGCTAATTGGGAATTCTCAAATGATATCAGAATGTTTTAATAAACAGCATACAGTGTTTGGACTCTTCAGAAACACCTAAAAATATAAATGTCATTGCATTAAATAACAAACAATAAATTTGTTACATTATATAATGAACATAATTAAAAGTAAAAGTGCCATTTTAAATTAAAATTTAAAATAAATATTTAAAAGAAAAGTTTATATGTATACAAAAGTTTTGAGGCAGGTGAGCCTCAAAAGAAAAAAAAGAAAGAAATACTCTCTTCATGTAAATAAAAATAATAATAATGAACTGTAGATGCCTAATAATAATAGACAACCTCTAGGTTAATGAATCAAACCACAAACATGACATTACAAAACTGGCTTTAAAAGTTGTAATACTACAGAAAAAGTAAATGTAAATGAAATATTCCCTTGCTGAAACACACTGCTTTAAACAACCTGGTCTCATGACAAAAACGTATACCTCTAGGACTTTTTTCGCAAGACGCGAAATACGTACCGTCATGTACGTTTCTTGACATATTCGATGTGAAATGTCCACTGGGTGGTGCTAAAAGAGTGTTCGGCTTTTCCATGGAACAGATGAACGTATGGTACGTTTTATGTAATGTTGGTTTTGTACGTGTCACCGCAGTTCTGACTTGAAATGTTGAGTAGTGCTATAACTCTAATGCTCCGTGACGTTTTAAAATAACGTACCATCTGCACTACACTTAAACCTACCCGAAAAGCGAATGTGATGTAAAAACTCAAATGCAAGCATGCCGCTTTGGCTCGTTCTTCGATCTCTCATCTTTCAGCTCTTTCATCGTGAGTCATGTTTTTGACGGGATTCGTACTCAAGGATGCTGCATCATAAGTTCAAATTCGTGTCGGCTGAGCTACTGAGCAAGCTTGTTACGCCCAGAAAGCATAACATATGGAGCTGTAGTCATAACTGTACGAAAACAGTTACAAGTGCTTGTTGTTTTACCACCTCTAGTGTTCATTTCTGTTAGAAACTGCAGTGATATGTACTTATTGGTACATATTTTGCATCTTTGTGAAAAAGTTCCCAGAGGTACATTTTTGTCATGCGGTCAGGTAGGCTTTATATATGGCTCACCTTTCTATATGATCATGTAAATATAAACAAAAATAGTCAGTGCACACTGTCATATGTCCATTATATACATTTTGACACAAATCACATGTTTGGTTTCTATGACTTTGAAACAGAAATGTCAAATATTGTCATTTGACATTTCGACATTTTCACTTATGAATTTTTCATAAATGACATAGTCCGAAGAAGGGGAGCCATTCTTTCTGCAGGACAAAAGCAGCTAAGATAACATTTACTGTGAGGACAAAAAAAAAAAAAAAAAAACTTGTCAAAGTGGAAGCCTGGTTTAAAAGCGGTTTTAAACCTTAAGCACTGGCCCCGCTGCACACATCCCTTTTTCCATCCGTCTCTGATGTTGCCTGGCTGGTAAATCTCCAGCTATTCCCTCCTGACCTCCGCCAGCACCTGTGAGAGTGTATTTAGAGACCACATGATGATCCAATATGTTCAACACACTCAACATGTCATGTTCTATCTTCACTCTACTCCTTTACAACAGCTTCCACTTCGCCCTTAACAGCAGCCAGGGAGGATAATAGGGTGTAACTTCAGACATTTTATGTCCGAGGGGTTTCAACTTTTTTTTTTATTAATTTCACATAAAGGTCACATTAAAACTGTCCTAGAAACATGTGATGTATTAATTTATTTTTTGATACTTTTTAAAAGCCTCTTATGTATAGACTTTAATGTTTTACCCTTGTCCTACACCTAGACTTTCATCTTAAAATGTGAAAATCCATCATAAAATATTCAACGCTATCTCACGACCAATTCGTACGTATTTTACGAAGTGGCTAATTTGTACGAATTCGTACAACCTCACTCATATACTCATTTTATATGATTTGTCTAGACCATAGCGACGGGTAGGTTTAAGGGCAAGATTAGGGGTAGGTCATTCGTACAAATTCATACGAATTGGTGAACTCGTAAAATATGTACAAATGATCAAAAATCATACAGATTCGCATGAATGAGGTTGTATGAATTTGTACTAATTAGCCACCTCATAAAAAATGTACAAATTGCCGTGAGATCAGGTTAAAATATTATGTGTGCTCAAATCTAATCAAAGAGATAATTGAGAAGATAATTGAGAATATATATATATATATATATATATAAAACAAGAAAAATCATGATAAATATTTGTTACATTATGAAAATATTGCATATCACTTGTAAATCAATCTGTAATTTTGTCAATTTACAAAAAAATCTGTAAAAATATTATTTGTTGGGTTTATTTAGGATCAGTAAAATGCTAGCCATGGAATTAACCACAGCAAGACAAAGAGATATCATCATTTTATATATATATATATATATATATTATAAAACATAATTCAACAAGTGGAAGTGACACCGTGGCTGCAGGACCCAAAAGTGCACACAGCTGAAGAAACACCAAACCAAAAGAGTAAAATGTCCAAAAAAAAAATAAAAAAAAAATGCACTGAAATTGGAATAATATTGGGAAAAAAGAGAGCTACAGAGAAGGAGGTGGAGTAAAATGCATTTTATATAATAAGAAAGAAAGAACAAAATATAGAAATAAAAATGGGACAGGATAAAGGGCAAGGACATTTTATTAATCTAAATATGTCTGGTAGACACATTTGCTTTGTTTGCATCTCAGGACAGACAAAGCGTGGAGTGTCGTGGATGCACGCTCTTCACAAGGTCTACCTCTGTCACATTTGCATTGCATGGCCTTTAAAGATGCTCGACTGTATGCGTGTAGTTACTATGTGCGCTTTGTTTTGCTCTGCTCTCAGATTGAGTATATCTCATTTAGTCTGATCTTCCCAGTACCTTATTCCCAAACAATATCACTCGGCCCCGTTTTCAGGAGAGGGTAATTTATGCGCACGACGGCTGAAAAAGTTTACTTATTTCATGTTTAATGCATAAGCGTAAGGACTTCCTCCATCTCTAAACAAATAATAACTGGAGTTTGGATTTATGACCGATCAGTGAACATTGTGTGTTGAAGTTGGTCTATATGATAATGAGATTTATATAGAGAAATATTGCAAAGCTCAGAAAATGCCATCTCATGGTCTGTTATTTATACAATGTACAGTAGGTCAGTTCGTGAGAAACAACTATTTCTCTTGCGTAATGTGTTTCATACTTCTCATTTGATTCCAGTAACCTCGTCCCAGAAGGCTAATTGATATTCATCTACAATCCTAAACATGACAAATGTTAGCATTTCTGAATCACAGCTGCACACATCACACAGCAGCTGCAGCAGGCATCAGACAAGTTGCTATGAGGTTGGCAAGATATCTTCAGGTGAGAAATATTAGCTTCAGCTGTATGGGCCTCGACTGGTTGTGTAAAGTGTATGTAATTTATGCAAATTGTTGCATTTCTAAGTAAATTCAGTGGACTGGTTATGTAAGAATAGATTCATGAAGGATTTTCACATTTGTTTTGCTTGTTTTTTTCATGACTATGTCTTTACATTTTATTTTTCCAATTATGAAAGGGCCAGTGTATGACTGCTTTAAAAAGATAATTCAGCCAAAAGAGAAAATTCTGTCATCATTCATTGTTAGCCTGTCAATCAAAATCCAGGAAAAAATAAACTAAACTAAAATAAAAAATCTCTTATGCTCACCAAGGCTGCTTTTATTTGATCAAAACTACAGTAATATATTTTGCAAGTGTATTGCAATTTATTCCTGTGATGGCAAAGCTGAATTTCAAGCAGCCATTATTTTAGTCTTCACTGTCAAATGATCTTTCACAAATCATACTACTATGCTGAAAAGAACTGCATTTATTTGAAATAAAAATATTTTTGTAACCGCCTTTACTGTTATTTTTGATCAAATCAATACATCCCTGCTAAATAAAATTATTTTTTATCTTTTTAATTGTGAAAAAATATATATATACATTTTTCAAAAATTATGTGTCCATCAGGCATCATTTCCATCACATTGAAAAATAAAGTCTAAATATGAGGTGTGAACCATATTATGTAACCATCATTTATTTTTGCTACTTTTAAAAAAGCATTTTATGTATAAATTGTATTGTATTGTGTGTGTGTGTATATATATATATATATATATATATATATATATTAAATTACATAATTTTGTGTATTTATTAGCCTTAGTAAGACTTACAGTTCCCAACATTCAAATGTGTTGCATTCAATCATGAGATCAGTGATCAGTGAATCAGTGATCCTAAATATGTAGGATTCAATATACACAAGCACAACACAATATAGTGGACTGCCAATTTTGGATAAATTATATCATAATTTTTGGGTGAACTATTCCTTTAAAGAGAGCAATCAACCACAAAAACAAGATAAAAGTGAAAACTGCCAAAAAGAGACATTTCAGGTCCCTCAGTCTTTAAAGGTCTGTTATCAGTTTGAGTAACACGGCAAGAACACCGTGTTAATAAAACGTCATGAATTATTAAAGTACCCATCTGCTGTGAGAAATACTACTTTAAACTTAGAACAGAGGGATTCTTATTAATTTATGCACTTCTGAGCAGGTAAAATAAAGAAGGGCACAATTTAAGCTTCACTTTAACACAATCCTTCACTCGCAAGAGGGCAACCATGCAGCACAACAGCAGACATTGATGCTATGTGTTCGACGCTAAGTGACAAAATAAGAACACGGAAAAAAGGTAAAACAAGGAGGAAATTAAGCCTCAGAGTATTTTACCGTTGGACGAGCAAAGCCGGTACAACATCTTGAGGTTAAAAAAAGGGAGTTGTTTTTGCTCCTCATTCTTCACTTCCTCCTTTTCTTATTCACTCTCCCTCTCTTTTTAACACTGAGTGACTCAATTTCATGCTCCATTGCCATATCTACGCCAACACTGCATGAAATCATTTCAATGCGGGGATTTCAAAGTAACTGAGTATTTCAAAAAGTCCCCTGATATGGGTTTGTATTAGTCAGGGCTGATGCGGCGTAGCACATATTCACACACACAATCGGCACAGATAACTCTTCAGCGGAGGATTGGAGCCGTACACCTTTGCATCGTCCTAAAGGATGAAATCCATAAATATTGTCCCCATGACTGAGTTTGTATTACTGGAAAATTCAGCTGACTCTTTGCGATTTGATGGTGATTCACAACACCGTCATGTTCATTGAATAATTGGATGAAAAACCTTAAACCATCCGAGTGTTCGCCGATTAACGTGAAACTCTATTCATCGGAGTCATCCGATTTCAGATTTAAAGAATCAAAGTAAATGTAAAGTGGGGGGGGGGGGGGGTCTCGAAATAGCCAGATTCATATCCGATCAGTGGGTACGTGAAGAGTTTAAATGGGTACAGGAAGAAATGGTAGCCGTCTAGCTGCCTGTATTTCACTTTGATAGACGGCGGTCAAGGCGCTTTAATACACACAAAGCAAAATGAACCCACTTAGAAGTCAATGTGTACACTGCTCTGAGTCTACGACCTCATGGTCAACACGTGAACGTCGTAAAAACGTGCTAGTGAAAACACAAGGCCCATTACGCGCTCTTAACGAGGGCTATGACCACACTCTCAACCGCATTCAATCACGCTCATTATAGACTCCGCTCCATTACTGAATTTCGCAGTAGAGCAGTCATTAAAATGTTTAAACTTGTGTTGCGGTGTAGTGCTTAAAGTGCTGAGTGGGTAACCGAAAGGTAGCAGGTTCAGTCCCTGGAAGTGGTTGTACATAAGTAACGCCAGGCTAGATCATCTATCATCTAGTGTATATATATATATATATATATATATATATATATATATATATATATATATATATATATATATATATATATGAAGAGTTTGGTTCCAAAATGCGATAAACGCCTTTTTTTTTTTTTAAATGAGTTTCCGCCAAAATCAGTATTGTATCTATTTTACACAAAATGCGATATCCGCTTTGTTATTCTGTCATGTTTTCTCCCTTTTTTCCAAACCGCGACAAACGCCAGTCTCCCTTCTCTCCAAAACACGATATATCCGCTCAACCAATCACAGCTCACCATTCCACGCATTGTAAACAGTAATGGTGGCGCTTTGAATACACCTGGCATCCTAGTATTCCTCATTTACTTTGTACTTTGTGATCAACAAACAAAAAAATTAGGGCTGCACGACAAATCGCATGTGATTGTCATGCGCATCTCGTCAGTAAAGCCGGTTTTGTGATTAGTAGTAAATCTCCATCATGTGCTTTCAGATGGAGCCGCATTTTAATACACAGAGATCACTGACAAGCTACTATTACTGATTCATCTGCGATTATGAACACGATATTGCGTAGCTTGTCAGTGTATGTGTTTTTATTAATGCCATTAATGTTTTTGTTAATACAGCATATAGCACTAATCAACTAAATGAATGTAACATGGCAAAGATGAATGTAACGGAAATGTAATTTTGGAATTTCTGTGGTCTAATGTGTAATTGTGTTCATGTTCTTGTTCATGATGAACTTTTCTTTTATTATTGTAATTAATTTATAGCATTAACAAGATGATCCGTTGAATTCATTTTGGGAGCGATAACTGATTGAATGCATTTTTAGTCCAGTGCCTGTATATAAGATTATTATTGACGAAGTTCAGAGGCTGTCATATGTGGATCAACTTACTTTGTTGTGTATTTTCAACAGTTTCAATATGAAAAATAACTTTTATATTGATTCAATGGATTGCATTTTGAAAATAATAATAATAATAATAAAAACGTGTCATGGATTTTTTTTGCATTTTGGGAAAAAAAATAATCTGTTTTTATAATAAATCTTTGAAAATCTAAATCTGGATTTGAATTTTTAATGTTATTATAACCTAAAGATGCCATGTGAAAGTTTGAAACAAAAATTAATTATTGCAGTTTAGTTTTATTTATTTATTTACAGTTTTTAATTAATTAACTAATTCATTCATTCAAATTGAATTTTCAGCATCATTACTCCAGTCTTCAGTGTCACATGATCCTTCAGAAATCATACTAAATTGCTGATTTATAATTAATGTTGGAAACAGTTGTGCTGATTAATATTTTCTGGGAACTGTCATACTTTTTTTCAGTATTCTTTGAGAATTTTTTATTTTTTTTTAATTCTGTGTTACAATATACACTACTATTTTTTTAAGAAATTAAAACTTTTATTCAGCAAGGATGTGTTAAATGATAAAATATGATAGTAAAGACTTATATTGTTAGAAAGGATTTCTGTTTTGAATAAATGCTGTTCTTCTTAACTTTTTATTCATCAAAGAAAAAAGTATAACAGGTTCCAAAAAAAATAAATAAATAAATATTAAGCAGCACAACAGTTTCAACACTGATAATAACTCAGCATATTAGAATGATTTCTAAAGGATTATGTGACACTGAAGACTGGAGTAATCGCTGATGAAAGCGCTGCATCACATAAATAAATTATATTTTGAAGTATATTAAAATAGGAAACCAATGTTAGAAATTGCAATATAAAACAAATAAATAAATACAAATAAATACAGTCTTGATTAGCAAAAGAGACTCAATTTAAAAATCTTACTGATTTAAATTTAAATTTCTGTTTTATCTTTAGGTTCAAAGGCATCAAAACTTTGGACAAAGGAAAGAAAACCAAAACTAACATTCAGGAAAAGCATCTCCGATTTTTTTTTTCTTCTCTCAGAAAAGTTACCATTTCATATGGCCTGAAAGTGCATACATCTGTACAAATTAAACTGCTATTTCAATGTATTTTTTTTTAGCAATAAAGCCCTCCTGTTGCTATGTAGATCCCACTTCTTTGTCTCCAAGCAGAGACTGTTGAAATTTACATAGGGCCAATTCCTTAGTCTGCTGGCAATATACTTTCCCTGTGACAACCATATTTAATATTTTGAAGGGTGGTTTCTGCTGTGCCCTTGAACTCTTTCTTTCTGCAGATTTAATGCAGTCATAATGGAAGAAAGTCTATAAACGAGCTTCAGACGGACACAGGCATTTTAATCTTCGGCTGCAAAGCTGTAATATTCACATTTAGCTACTATGCTGGCCAATACAGCATTTCTATAAAATACAGACAGGCATTAATTGTTCAGTGAGCAGCTTTAAGATTTAATGAAACCTTTTAATTTTGCAGTGCCATGATATAGTGATTAGATGACCATATGACACTATATATATCAGATATATATATATAGTGATCATATAGTTAACTTTAAAAAAGGAGTGGGAGTGATTGCATAAGTCCAGGTTATTGTTGTATACTCCATTTCCATATTGTGTTGAAGTCTCAGTGACCTGCAGTAACTCCCAAGGTGCACTGCAAACACTCAACCAGACAACGATATTCCACTTTCTCAGAGGAGAATTGTAAAACTGCATGAAAAAAATAACATGATGGAAAAATACATTAATAAACAAACAAATAAAAAAATAATCGAACTGTCTGAGCGTGATTTGCACTCGGACTTGACCACATTGTCTGGCTGAGACGCGGGTGAGCAAGGGGCTTTTATTGCTAAAAAGCAATTCTTTTTCATTTGAATGTTGAATGTGTTTCGCATATTTGAATGTTTGCGAGTCAAGGGCTCACACCGCATTAGTCTGCCCTTATTACCCTGCAAGACCTTGTTGCCATTCCCTTGTTGCTTTGTGAACATACTAAAATGAAGCAAAGGAGATAGAGAGTGGAAGGCTCTTTATGTCTTGGTATTCTATTCACAGATCTTGGCCTCCCTGGCCTGTGTGAGATTTCGCTCGGATTGCATGAGCTCACTAACATAACATAAAACAGATATTCTAACCATAAGGCCAAGGTGTTTCTGATGTTCATTATTTCTTTCCATTCCTCTCCAGGTGGATCAAGGAGAAAAGAAGGATGAACCAAGGTTCGTCTCCACAACATGCCCCCCCCCCCAAAAAAAAAAAAAAAAAAACCTTAAAGAAATCATTCTGTTAAATAACCATTTTAATATACTCCTATACTGTAAATATATATCATATAAATGTTATGTCACATTATATCAGTGTAATATCATATTTAAATACATTTTAATGTTTTAATATAATTAACTATATCTTTTGAATATTTAAATATAAATATTCATATTATTTATTATCATTATACATTTCCATGCAGTGCTGTCAATAAATTAAAAAAAATGACTAAGTAATCACACATTTTTTATGAAACCTAACATTAAAGTTTTAATATATTTTTATATTGCAATAATTTCACATTTAATCTTCAATTAATGTAGAAACAACAGAAAGACAGTATATTTTTAACATTTGTTTAATGGCATCTTTTTTTATGACTGAAGGCGAGTATCACTGATACCAATGATGTCTCTGGGAAATTGTTCTTTTTTTCCTAATATTTAACCATTGACTATAGCCATTCAACATTACAGTATAATTGAGACTTTATTATTAGACTTTAAAAAATAACAACTTCTAATTTAAATGAACTTCTTCACATAAACCCATTATAATAAATGTCATATTTACCTGTACCCTTCAGCAAGTAGGAAATATACAGAAATTGAATAAAGTTATCAAACACTAAGTTCTAAATTAAATATAGATGAATCCTTACAGCTACAAAAGTTATTGATTTCCTCTTTTTTCTTTTGTTCTTTAATGAACAGACATCACAGCAGGGTTATTAGGTTATTTGGCTGCTATTACTTTAAGAGCTGCCGCTGCTGAACGTGACGCAGATCTGACACGCATACTCGTAGTTTTATTTGCACTTTAATATGAAATGATACAGGCTACAGCGTGCCGCTGTATTTGTTCGTGCAATTGAAGAGCACACGTTACAAGCACAGTATAATGGCTGACAGGACAGGAAAATTAGTTTTTACTGACATATGGCCTGACAACATTAGTGTTGTTTTTGGCGGCCTGTTTTAATTTTAGTTTTAGTCTAGTCTTTGTGTGAAGCTGTCATTTTAGTTTTTATTAGTTTTAGCCACGTTCATACTTTTTTTAGTCTAGTCAAGTTTCAGTCAACTAAAATCTGAGCATTTTAGTCTTATTTTAGTCAGAATTATCCATGACTATTTTCGTCTAGTTTTAGTCGACGAAAACTGATGACATTTAGTCTAATTTTAGTCAATGAAAATTGTATTTTAGTCTCTTTTTAGTAATGCAGTTCTATTTAAACCAGTCAATATAGTATAAGTACCTAGTAGTATAGACGAAACCAAAATTTCTTTTAGCCAAACCCATTTCAAACAAGGTTTTCTTATTATATTATTGTTACTTTATAGACACAAGAATACATCCATTCCAGACATGGAAGATGCTCTGATTTAAATTTACAACATTTATTTTACCAACCAAACATGTTAGAAGTACACACACATAAATTTTCTCCCAAAGACGAACCCCGGCTGGCCGGCCAGCCATTGGTACTTTGTTTGTTGTTGTTGTACTTTGTCTTTGTTGTTGTTGTACTTTGTCTTTGTTGTTGCCGCGAGTGGGGCTTGAGGAAGTAACGTCGCCTGCGTCTGCACAGTGCGACCTGATGCAGCCGCTGAAGTGAGACACAGGAAACAGAAATACTGCAAAATAATAATAATAATAACGCGACTAAATGAGACAAAATAACGTTATAACATTTCGTTTCGTCTCGTTTTGGTCAACGAAATGAAGAGACATTTTAGCATAGTTTTTATTTTGTAAACCACATTTAGCCTCGTTTTTATTCGTCAACAATATTGCATTATACATTTAATTATAGTCATCGTCACATGACCAGCATTTACGTTGCGTCTCGTCTCGTTTTCATCATGTGATAAAGGTTCGTTGACAACGATATTTAGTCATAATTTTCGTTGACGAAAGCAATACTAGACAACATCTTATCTGACCGCAGTTCCCTGTTGTTCTACTGAAGCCCCTCTTCACCTGTACCGTTTCCATTATATATATATATAAGACAACATATTTAAAAAAATATATAAATACATACATTTATATCAGTCAGTTATATTACAAATTAAATTACCGCAGAATGCTCCAATTGCTCAGAATCAAGTAACCAAATAACCAAATTCAGTTTATCAGAATCAATTGTGTTTGACACAATGTTAAATTAGATTTGAATGCCGTTTCACCCATAAATTAACCAGAACAGAATTCTTATAGAAGAGAAAAACTAAAAGTCAAAAAAGCAATATTATGGTCATATTTACACACCAGCAGACCAGGCCAGCAGTCCGGCTTTGATCTGTACTCTCACATTATCTGAAACAGGCCAAGCTTCATCTCAAATTTGACCTGACATGCAAAAGCAAATATCATCTGCTTGAGTGGCCATAGCAGACAAGCAATTGTGATGTGGTAGAGAGACATGCAGGTCTTCTTTTAAGCTCACAGAAATGTTACACACACTCATGCGCACACTTGAGGAGTCTTGAGAGTAAATGGTAGCACATGAACAAAATGACCTTGCAGGAAACAAGAACAAACTAGTGAAAACATCACAAAAAGAACATTCAAGCAATTACCTGTGAAGCTAATCTAATTGCAGAGCAATTATACAACAGTACAAAACAGAAAAAACACTGTGTGAATGACAGAACAAAAGCACATTAAAGAGAATACGCATATATGCTACAACAAACAAGTAGAGAATACAAGCGAGATCACAGAACAGCAAAACATGAACAAAACAGGCTACACTCATGCATGCAATGATAACGTTACAAGCCGTTTCAACATGGAGGTGAATTCAATGGTAGCTCTCAGAACAACATCTTACAGTGCTTCCAGCGGCTCGCAATCTTGTTCTTAAATTCCCCTGCAATATTTCAGCTCTCCATCAACCCCCAACACTTTAGAGGACATGCTAACGCTCACTCCCTTGTTATTAATTTCACAAATGGACTTAAGCTAATTGGAGACCATTATTCTGTTGTATGACACATTAGTCCAGTGGTCACCTTCAAGAGCATGTACTGACAAGTCTACCCAACTTGGCTATTAACATTCTCATTAAGTGCATGATAAAGTGGCTTCACTACTGAACACACCCCTTCATGAACGCAGGCCATGATTCACCTCCCGGTGGGACAGATAATGACGTCCTACTTGGATGAGTTTCCTGTGTTTAAATATTAACATATACAGTACATTATGACTTTACAAGATGCCTTCTTACCAAAGTGACTTGCGGTAATATGCACACAACATGCTGTCTCATACATTATTGCTCGAGCTTGTTGGTTCAAAGGGCTGCAATGCGAAGGGTAGGCATTATACTGTATATGACTGAGAGGCACTTAATGTTAACTGGATATAGTCATCATTAGGAAATTATTATAGAAATTACTGAATCAAAACCAGGGGTGTAGGACCATCTAAAAAGGGAGGAAACATTTAAAAAAGTATCAGCCTGGGTAATGAATAATAATTATGTGAAATGACAGCTACCCAGTAGAATCATAGCTTTACACGGCCAGCTCAAATTAACCCATGAGCGAATGTTTTCAATGAAAATTTATGATTTATTAAGTTTGCACATTTTGCTGAATTTAAATGTAAATGTAAACGTAACAAACAAATAAATAAATAAATAATCAGTTTAAATTTAGGACAAAAACACCTTAGTCTAAATCTAATGAACAATAACAGCAACAATAGCAAACAAACAAACAAACAAACAATAAATGCAATAATATTAATAACAACAACAACAACAATAATAATAATCATCATCATCATCATCATCATCATCAATTTAAATTTAGGACAAATGTAAATGCAAATGTAATAAACAAACAAACAAATTAAATAAAAAAGAAATAAATCATCATCAATTGAAATTTATGACAAAAACATGTCAGTGTAAATGTAATGAACAACAATAACAACAATAATAATAATAATAATAATAATAATAATACATTTACAACCCTAAATGTATTAGAAGTAGTGTCACGCTTGGTTAGGACACAGTGTGGGTGTTTTAATAGTTCTAGTAACACGTTTTTTTTTGTATTTGATATTTTGCAAACAAACAATAAATACATGAATAATAATAATAATAATCATCATCATCATCAATTAAAATTTAGGACAAAAAAAATATCAGTGTAAATGTAATGAACAACAACAAACAAACAAACAAACAATAAATAAATAAATAAATAAATGAATGAATGAATGAATGAATGAATGAATGAATGAATGAATGAATGAATGAATGACTGAATGAATGAATGAATGAAAATAATTGATAACCCTAAACGTAGTAGAAGTAGTGTTGCGCTTGGTTAGGACACACTGTATGTGTTTTAATATTTCTAGTGAGGAACATATTTTTTATAATAGTGTATTTGATATTTTGCTACTTCAAGCCAGTGCTCCAATTCTGCTTTAATAACAACAAAAATTATAAAGCACAGAAAAGCTTTTGAGATGCACCATTTTAACTGTTCTCTGAGGGCCTAGTGTTAAAAGCATGTTTTTATCATATTAAACCTTGAGTAAGGGTCTAAGGAAACATTCACAACTATTAGATGATGTACAAGAGGCACTTGCTGAATACTGGCAGTTATTGGAAAGGGCTCGGAGAAGCGGTGGGTCAGTAAGACAGCCAAAATATTTAATGAGAATTCAGATAACAGCTAAACAAAACCCTACAAGTAAAGCACCACAGGCATCGACAGACAACCAAATGAACCTTTACCTTAGGATTAAAAGTTTGGTGTGTGATACCAAAGGGTCTGTCTGTGAGTGCATGTCCCAGGAGGAAGGAGCTCTTTAATTCGGCTGCAAGAAGGCGAATGGCATAGGTCAGCACCAAGACTCAACCTCTCTGCTTTAAATAAACCATCTTTGACATCTGCTGCCTGCCATCCATTTTCACAACCTTCACTGACAACACAGAGGGCCAACCATAAATATCACTGACAAGAAAGCCACCGACATATCCTGGACCAAACGGATTAAATATACAAATGTGTTTTATGGAGGTCAGCGTGCAAGAGCTTACATCTCAACTTGGACGGCACATCATTTTCCACTCAAGGTCACCCCGCCATCGCTTCTGCTCCAGAGTTACTTAAATCTGAGCCAAGATTTTTTTTTCTCCCCTTTTTACAAAATCAACCTGTCCTCCTCCATAAACCAAGATGCTAAAAGAAATTATCTCTTTCATAGTGTGTGACAAGCAGAAAAAAAGAGTAAAGCATCTAGCTGCAGTAATAGTGTGTTTAGTAAGTGTCCTTGTCTGTGTTTGAAGAATTTAGCCTGACACTGAGGGTTTCATTAAGCTCAGGTCTGGAGTCGAGGGACTGACATCATTGATTGTGACGAACATGTGTAATTCAACCAAGATGTCATTTTCATCTCCTGTTTATCATATGAATTGGCGTTGGACAGGATGCGGGGCCCTCGGCTCTATCGTTTGCGTTTGAAGAGATGTCGCTTTTTCATTTACGCCTGTTCAAAACAAGTGAACCGTGACCATTATCTCCGCCTTGTCATGACAAGAGTGAGATGGAAGATTTCATTGATGCAGTCAGTCTTTGAGAGGTATAGGAAACATGTACAGAGGTGTTTCTTTTCAGCTGATCAGAAAAGAGGTTGTAGCTTCAGTGACTCTCAGTCATGTGAGACTGACTTGACTAATCATATGACACTGACTTGACTAATAAGACTTGACTAATAGCTGCTTAAAATTCAGCTTTACCATCACAGGGGAAAATAAAATAAAATAAAATAAAATATTTTTTTATTTTAAATTATAATAATATTTTATTACAATAATACAATTGTCACTGTATTTTTGATAAATTAATAAATAAATCTTACAAATAAATTATACATAATATATACATACACTACCAGTCAAAAGTTTGTGAACAGTAAGATTTTTAATGTTTTTTAAAAGAAGTCACTTCTGCTCACCAAGCCTGCATTTGTTTGATCCAAAGTGGACCAAAAACAGTCAAATTTTGAAATATTTTTACCATTTAAAATAACTGTTTTCTATTTGAATATATTTTGAAATTATTATTATTATTATTATTATTATTAATAATATTTAAAACAGTTGAGTACATTTTGTAACATTATACACTACCATTCAAAAGCTCGGAGTCAGTATAATTTTATTTATTTAATTTTTTTGGGGGGAGGGGGGTTATAGAAATTAATACTTTTATTTAGAAAGGATGCTTTAAATTGATCAAAAGTAATGATGAAACATTTATAATGTCTAATGAAATTTCTATTTCAGATAAATGCTGTCCTTCTGAACTTTCTATTCATCAAAAAAAAAAAAACATAAACTGAAAAAATTCTACTCAGCTACTACTTCAACATAATAATAATAATAATAATAATAATAATAATAATAAATGTTTTTGAGCAGCAAATCAGAACATTAGAATGATTTCTGAAGGATCATGTGACTGAAGTAATGAAGCTAAAAATTCAGCTTACATTTTAAAATATATTCAACTAAAAAAAAGTTTTTTAAATATTAAAAATATTTCAAAATGTTATTGTTTTTGCTGTACTTTGGATCAAATAAATGCAGGCTTGGTGAGCAGAAGAGACTTCTTTAAAAAAACATTAAAAATCTTACTGTTGAAAACTTTTGACTGCTAGTGTATATATTATATATGATTGGTTGAGAGCCGTTTGGTCTATCTGACTGAATAAAATGTATTCAACTTAAAAATACACTACAAATTGTAATACTGTGAAATTATATATAATTTAAGATAATTTTTTAAATAAATAATTTTAAGATGTCATTTTTCCTGTGATGGCAAAGCTGAATTTTAAATAGCCATTAGTCCAGCCGTCAGTGTCACATGATTCAGAGTCATATGATGTATACTGTATCAACATTAGACAAAGTCATGATGTTGGGTATATTTTTGCAAATAATAACAGATATGAATCAATGTGTTAAAACAATGAACCTCTGATTCATACAAGTGAATGAGAAGTCTGCTGCAACTTGATTTTAAGGTTTACTGGTTCACCTTTGATGAAAAGCAAACATCCACCACGCCTACAGTAACTCCAGCTCCATCAGTGCACTGAAAGAACTCTGTAATTTACCAATTAGTAATTAACAGAGCACTGACATTAAAGGCTCTAGAAGCTAATAATCGCCTACTTGGCCTCTCCATTCGATGACTGCCTGCCATTATGCTCATGTTGCCCATGGCAACACATTGAGAGGACAGGCCTGTTGTACCAGCATTGACAATAGGATGGCAGAACGATGCTAAGTGGACACACCACCCAATTAGAGCACACCAATAATCCACCTCTCCATGACGAAGATCCATACCTTTCATCTAGGTCTAAAAAAGTCGTGATATGGCAGAAGTACGGACACTGAAAAAAAAAAAAAGATGAAACTCAGCTGTTAAAATTCATACCAAAAATGATGCAATTGCACTGAGAAATGGTGTTTGTATACATGAACAGTACAAATATATTCCGATGCGTGTCTATATATGTATGTTTTTCACATGCAATTCCATTTTTCCTGTCAAATGGGAGTTCATTTACTCTCCAAGTGTCACGAGTGTGTGCCAGAGATTTCTAGTTCCTCCAGCTGTGACCTGTGGTTTACTCTAACCTGACACGCACAATACATCTACTGTAATTCTATTCAAAAATAGCCTTTCAATCTTCTCAGCAGAGACAACACATTCTGCTCTGGTTGGGAATATGTTTTGTATGATAGCCTTTCCTCTCATGGGAAGAATAGAGCCCACTATGTACCTATAAGCAGGGTCAAAGAGCTCTGCCATCAGGCCTCAGGGTCATATCAATTTATACAAAGGCGTAATATATCAAATACTCTGTCTAGAATTATTAGATATTTTCTCAGAAGTGGATGGTATAACCATTTGTTTAAATACGCATTTCATATCAGTTCACATCAGCATTTTAAATGCAAAGACTGGGCAGTTGACACACACACACACACACACACACTTTTATAATACATAAAATGTATTATATAAAATTACTTTCAATTCTAATATAACTCTTTCATTATATATATATATATATATATATATATATATATATATTTAGCTCAGTGGCTCCGCCCACCAATTATACATCACTGCCTGAGAGGCGAACGCAGGTCTACACAGAAATCAAATGATAAAGATGGTTTCGAAGACAACAAGATGCTGTGCAGTGCTAAGTTGAGGAAAAATAGTCTGCATTGCCTTCCTTCTGATCCCAATGTTAGGAAAGAGTGGATGAACTTATTTTTAATGAAGTTGCAGACTGCGTCAGTAAGAACTCAGTCCTTTGTTCACTTCATTTTACTGCAGATTCGTTTACAAACACGGCACAATTCAACACGGGATTTTCAGAAAGATTGAAACTGAAAGACAATGCTGTGCCTACTATATTCGATTCAACAGTAATGTCGCAACACACAAGTGTGAGTAATTGTTTTTATTATGTGGTCACTATTGCTTGGTCTGTTATTACAGATTGTTTGATATGAGTATTTATGCATTTTTCACCTAAAATACAGCAGCGTCCATCTATGAAGGATGTAGGATGTCAAACATACACAACTATTAGCCAATCATAGCAGTGGGCGTTTACTTCCAAGTCTATTCAAACTGAGCGTTCTGATGAGGGGGGTTAAAAACAGGACAGAAAATAGCCTATTACTTCTAAATTATGATGTTTTTATGTAAAAAATCTTGATAACATTATAAGTGGCCTTCAGTGAACAGTAAAAAATAATAAAAAAAGGCAGTTCATGACCCCTTTAATAGAGGCAAGGTCCTCATGATTTCCTTCTCTCTTTTTTTTGGTAAATACCCACTCTTGTTGCCCCCTAAAGCTCTATTGATTTGAAGATGATAGACTTGTGGCCATCATTGAGGCCTGAACGCATTAGGAGAAGAAATGGCAGCCGCATTCATTGCCAAATCTGAAGGCGAGAGTTTTGTTGTTGGAAGAGATGGACGACGTGGCACAATCCAGTGGTGAAATATGAATAATTTTTGCAGACCCTGCTATGTGCCCTGAAGGCAGGCTAGCTCACAACCGGCAGAAATCACTACGATTCTCTCTCTGTGTTCCTCTTTCTTCTCTTTCCTTCACTTGTTTGCATTCTCTTTTTGTCAATCGTGGGTCAATAAAAAATCCCGGCCCACTCATTTCCAGCAGCTCCCCGGCAGGTGCTGGGCATTAATCTGAATGCAGGTGTTGTTCAGCCTTGGCTCTTCTTTACCCCCTCTGTCTGGAACAGACTCCTTAGAAGTGAGCCATCCTTAATACTGATCTAGGATCACTCGTTCTCTTCCAAAACATTATCTCCATATTTGTAACATGCTGAAAAACCAATCACAGATCAGTTTGTACAAGAGACAGTGAGTTTCATCAGCTAGAGACTGGCATATTGCTGTTTGTGCAACCTGTTAATTTACATAGCCAAAGGATACCTGACAAATAGAGGATATAAATGTTACAAACTGACCTCGACCAGTGTTATTTCTTTATCAGCAAGATGCTCTTATAGTTTTTATTAAAACTTTGAATAATAACAATAATGTCCATTTTGGTAACAATTTATTTTACAGTGTACTTGTTATATGTTGCATATACTTACTATAGTAAAAACAATAAATCATGCATAATTACATGTAACTAATGCTAAATGAAACCCTAACCTTAGTAAATTTGTGTTAATTAATTTTACTCACTACTCAGATATATAAATACTTTGTAACAAGGATACCATAAAATAAAAAGTCTAATCATATTTTTCTTTGAGTATCTTGTTTCACTGAGAAATATACCATATTTTTGAGAGACAAACTGCTGAATTCAGAGTAAACATCTAAAAGCAAATCAATTCACACTAATACCTTTTCATATTTTTTTCATGTCTTTGATTCGGACCTATTCTACCCCTTACAAATGTTCAATTTCTGTAGCAGCCAGTTTAGTCAATCAATCTCACCCCATCTGGGTGATTTCATTGACATAGTTTGATCAAAGCATAATCAATAGGTGACGTTAGTTTTATGGCTGTCTGACTAGTCACACACACCGTACTCTTAAACATCTTAATCAACATGATCTAGAATCCCCATGGCGGTCTGATCAGCCTGTATGAGGCTCCTACGCTTTTAATAGATTAGCACCGGCGGGACAGACATGCTCTCTCTCCACACAATGTCTTAAGTGCTTCTGGGAAGTAAATCACAGATTGGCTTTGTAGAGGTGACCGATTAGTCACACACATATATTTATATGAGTGGAGAACATATTGGAGCTCTGAGATTTGCCTGTAAATTATCACCAGTTGTGTATTGACAGCTGTGATGGAAGAGGTCAGAGGTTATGGTTTGTGCATTGATATCTTTTAGTTTTATTGTCTAAAAAGAATATAATCATATTGATCAACTTGCAGTACATACAGTTCTCTGGGATATATGGTAAGGAGTAAATATATTCTTAAAGGCGTTGATTATTTAAAAAGCATTGAATTTCACTCCTGTATGTATATAAAGATATCTGTGGATAACAATAAAACTAGATTTTACATTATCTGAAAAATTAAAATGAAATTCTGGGTTGGTATAATTTTATTATTATTAATTATTATTTTTATTTTTTGTTTGTTTGTTTGTTTTTCTATCTATCTATCTATCTATCTATCTATCTATCTATTTATCTGTCTATCTATCTATCTATCTATCTATCTATCACAGATTTAAAAGACGCAAGATATAATGATCACAATAATAACTAGATTTGACATTTTTTTGAAAAATAAATAAATATATAAATAAAATTGAATTCTGGGTGGTTGCCCGGGAGTGGCTATATACTACTACTACTAATGACAATAATAATAATTTATTATTATTTATTTATTTATTTATTAAATGCATTTATAGTGATATACACCATAACATAAAACACTATACCTATACAAATTACTGTTCAAAAGTCAGGTTTATTTATTTATTTTTTTTTAAGGAGAAAATACTTTTAATCAAGAATGCACTAAACTGATAAGAAGTGACAGTAAAGACATTTATAATATTACTAAATATATCTCTTTCAAATATATGTTTTTGACCTTGCTATTATTGAAAAATCCCCCCCCAAAAAAGTACCATGGTTTCCATAAAAATATTAAATAGCACATTCAAATAAAAAAAAATGAATAAAAAAACCGCACCATTACATATATCACAGGGAGAAGACAAAGTGTCATCGCTACAAAGTAATTCAACATAAACTGAAGGGGTGAAAAGTCAAAGGACACAATCTCACAATCCGCCCCCCCCCCCCCCCCCCCCCCCCCCCCCCCCCCCCTCCTCTCTCTCTCTCTCTGTTCCCAGAATGCACTCTGGCCAGAATGGCATCAGAAGTCCTAGCACGAGTCGAGGGAGCACTTCAGTCAGAGCTGCCGGGGTTCGCAGCATGAATAGATAAGATCCTCAACCTTGAGCAAAGCTCCCTCCTGAGGATCACTGGGGAATGAAAGGTCCTGCCTGGGAAACATTATTAAAAATCTCTAACTCTGTATATCAACAACTCCGCTTCTGTCAGCGGCACAAAATCAGTGGGTAGACTGACCTTGTTTGCCGCCCATGTGAACGTGTCACAAAAGAGCTCATGTGCGCGTGCAGTTTTTCCAAGAATTGCCCATTTCATTTGTCACAGTCGGATTCACGCTTATGAGAAATAGATGGAGCGGCAATTAAAGCCAGTTGCAAACACATCCACATCAGCCGAATATGGAACGGTCAAAATCAACTCACGTCGTCATCTGGTAATGCAGCAAAAGACTTTGCGGTGGTTATTTTTTTAATTACTCTGGAGAGAAACAAACCCTGCTCCAAAAGCTCTTTTGCGGTGTGGCATTTTAACATCCAAATAAACTGTACACAACAACTGTCCTCCATCAATTGGCTTAATTAGAGGCAGGATTAGTCTGGCTGAATTGGCCTCTGGGGGAGAACTTGGCTGCCCGGGGAACAGTATGTTGCCCTAGGCTCGCTTTTAAAACTCTGGGAGTATTTTACTGCCGCATGCTAATTGCTTTGGTGATTGGCCATTACTGTGGACTAACAAATCCACAGCCTATGTCCTCGCACAGACCCCAGAGATCGGGTTGAAAAGAGAGCCGAACGAAATGGCAAGACGGCTTTGAAAGAAAGCATCCGACAGAGTGGCTTCCTCTACAGGGGCCTGTTTTTTATTGCGAGGCATCTTTCCAAAGACGGAATGTGAACCACTTGTGCTCTCTCGCACTTCCAAGTGTTCCTTTCAGCTTTGTTGCACATTGATACAGACGCACGCATGCATACGCAAGCGGTTGAAACAAGCAGGGCACGAACCAACCTCGGTTCGGGCTTGTTATTGCCACTTCCCGTGTTTGCCGAACTAAAAAAAACACGTTTCCTTGACTGACAGTGGGAAAGAGATGCTGGGTAGCTTTTAACCAGGCTCTTGAGATACCTCAACATTTTTTTTCCTGCCGAATAAACGAAGTGACAGCTAACCCTGGAACTTGCAAATAGTTTGAAAGTGTTTACAGGTATCTAGGAGTGCTCAGGAATGGTACTCGGGAATGCTCTCCAGGGGCTGATTAAGGGTGATGTACACTATGCAAAGCCGAGCCATTCCAGAACAAGCCAGGCATCTATGTCAACAGTCCTGTCCTGTGTAAAAAGAGAAGAAAACTATCGAACAAGGATCTCCACAAACAGCATAATGATTTTACACCACATTAGACCAGGTAGCTCTCCTGCGCAGGTAAGTTCCGCTGTCTTAACTGCAGCAATTAGTGGCAGACCATCCACCGTGTCGCTCACTCTAGCAGAGCGAAGCACTGGCAGACGGAGTGCACTGTGTGTGTGTGTGTGTGTGTGATAGTGACAGGTGTAGGTATTCCCAATGGGTAGGTGGATTGTCTGAGTTCTATTCTTGCGTGTCACTCATATCTTTCAGATCTTTCATTGCTACGCGCACACAATTTATATTTTTTGAAAACCGTCCCAGTCCTCTAGACTGCATCCTGTTCAAAAAACGGTGTCAACTAACAGTACTTAGTATGTAGTGTTTGGGAAGTCTGCAGTCTGGTTTTTTTCTCACTTCAATAAATCGGTCCAAAAAATGATTCAATAGTTCTTCTACAGTATGTCAATACATGAATTCAGACAGCAAAACATTTGACATGCTTTGTCTAAGCAAATGCAAGATTGATCATGTTCTAAAAAAGTTACTTAACTTTTTTTTTTAATTATTTTAAACAACTGTAAATATTGAGTAATTTACATTTGAGAAATAATAATATTTCACAGTGGAATTATCTGTTGAGTTACTGAATCACTGAGTGAGTGAGTGAGTGAGTGAGTGAATAAATGAATAAATTAATGATATCAATTGTTTCATTCCTTATTGAAACAGTGTTTTGTGAAATCAGATGAACGACTAATTCAATTCATTCAGTCATAAGGACAGTCACTTGTTTTGTTGCTAAATGAATCAATATTTTTAGCAAATCAGATGAATGAACTATTCAAATTACTCACTCATAAGGACAATCACTTGTTTTGTTCCTAAATGAATTATTGTTTTGAACAAAACAGATGAACAAATGATTCAAATGACTCGCTCATAGGGACAGTCACTTGTTTTATTCCGAATGTTTGGAATAAATTAGATGAACCAAAGATTAAAATGACTTCTTTTCCTTACATTACTATCATTTTGATCTTAACATATTGTAGCGAATTTGCTTAAAAGGGAATTGTATATAAATAATTACAATTAATTATGATTAATTACAATTATTTATATCGGCTGACAGTAATAACTGTCACAGAATTAAATTGCCATCAACTAATCTGTTCGTCCAGCGAACATTCAGTTTAAGTTCATATCAACTCTAAGAAAGGATATTTTCTTGGCCACAGAAAATACCTTTCTAAGTATTAATGCATTAGAGCATGTAGCAAGGATCGGAATCGTAAAGGGACATTAATATGCAAAGCAGAATCAGAAACTCATGTAATTTGTGCACACAACTTTTATTAACTAAACACTAACGCAGACTAGTCTAACAAACAAACAAACAAACAAACTAACAAACAAACATACAATCACTCATACATGGGGAAAGGGCTAATGAGAGTTGATGGATGAGACCATCAGGAAAGCCATAGAATGCAGTTATGGAGAAAGTCATCCACCTGAGTAAAACCATCAGCGCCGTTTATAACGGGGTCTATAACTTGTACTAATAACCTCTGTTTCGTTTAGTTAAATGTACAATACTTGCACTGCCTTTGGTCGCGTCGAGTGTCCAGAATGCAGTCTCAGATGAAAGTCTTAATGGTTTTAAGGTTTTGGAGTCCCGATCACGTTCTTCCAGGTTGAAAAGTGATGAATTCCAAAGGTGTTCTGAGGTAGAAATGTTCTTTCCAGGTAGAAAGTGGAAACAAGCTAAGAAAGAGATCTGCTGAGGTCCAAGGAGCTTGGTTGAATGGAAAGACAAGGCCGGAAAGGCCTGGCACAAAAACTTAAAGTGTTCAGAAGAGTTCTAGCTCACATTTTCATCTTCTCAGTAATCTCACAGAAACGCAGACTGGGCGGTGTCACTCACGTGAGAGCTTTATCTGCTTTGGAGGTCACACCTCTGTAATGTCAAAGAGCCAATGGGATCCCTGAACTCATGGAGGGAAAGTTTTTATGACTCTTTGTCTCTGAGCATGGTAATTTACATGGGGTTAATGCACAAACTACTTCAGATTCTTAGGACACTAATATGTTGCATAGGTATCAACATAAAATATACACTCTCAATTAAATCGTCCGAAGACGACTGAAAAGAGACCAAACATGATACAGTTAAAGTGATATTAACTAGTGATCTATTATAAGCATGCATAAACAGGATAAAATACACAAGAACATATACAAGAAGAATAATAACATACACAATGACCTGAAGGATATGTATGTTCATTCAAAGAATGGTTTTCTATGAATTAATTAGAGAAGAGTCCATTTTTATGGTGTATTATGTGTCTTTCCTATGGAAAGTGTAGTGAGAGCGAGGACTCTCCACATGCCATTAGGTCGTAAAGTTTATCTGGCCTGGCAGAAGTCTCCTGGTTGCCATGGTAACCAGGGGCCTGGAGTCATTGACAGACATACCAGCACCCAGTATGTGTATTGGGTGGGGGGGGGGGTCTGTGACCATTTGTTAAAGAACTAATTTGATTTGTTAAATCAAATGCAAAATTGTGTGTCTGATTCGTCCATACGCTACAATATAATCATTTTCTGTTAATCATGCTCACCGTTTCTGTTTGAATACATGTCATTTACTAACTGCGTGATTTTCATTATCCTGGAACTGCACATTTCTGCCATATGGACATCACTTTGACATGACAACCACTGATGAATTACTCTTAATTGTAATGTAGAAACATTCATTTTCTTGTGAAGCTGCTTTGCAGCAATGTGCATTGTGAAAAGCGCTACACAAATAAACATGAAAAGAATAAGGACAGTCAACTGTTTCATTCCCAAAACATTAAGTGTTTTGAATGAATCAGATGCACAAATGATTCAATGACTCACAAATTTAATGACTCACTTGTTTTGTTCCTAAATGAATCCATGTTTTTAACAAATTAGATGAATGAATGATTCAAATGACTCACTCATAAGAACAGTCACTTGATTTGTTTCTACAAAGGATTCACAATCCTTTGTTCATTAACAAACCAACTGAGTAAATGATTCAAATAATTTATTCATAAAGACCGTTACTTGTTGCCACCTACTGCAGAAAGAGTCATTGAAAAATCCCACTAAAAAAAACAGACAAGTGTTAAAACTCCCAGTATTTTTGGACAGAATATATACGTTAGCTTTAATACACAACTATACTTCTCCACACATACTGACAAAGCCATAAAATGTTGTGTAAATGACATTATGTCCTTTGATCATATTTAAAAGTTCTCTTATGAACAAAGTGGAACCTTACCTATGACCTATTCGGATACAGAATATACGCAACATTACATCACCTTTAACAACGATTGTAACAGAGCCAGTAAATCTTCACATAAAACCAAGTCCTTCTTCATTCGAGCGTGGCACTCAGAGCAATGACCTTCACAATCTGCTGCTGCTGTCTCTCCTTCCTGTTCCCGCCTCCATTAGTCAGTGTTTTATTCTCTCCCCCGGAGGCCTGGCACCATAACACACATTATAAACACCCGTGCCTGCCTGTTACAGCTGCCATAATTCACCCCACATGCTTTACATAGGCCTATGATGGCCGCTGATGAAGCGCAGTGTGAGACGGCGCTGGTAATGCTAGCCCACGGGCTAGTGTGGCTAATCCCTATGGTTTATGTTGTGCTCTGTTTTTGGCAAAGCAAAAAAAAAAAAAAGCAAGGGGAGAGGTGAAAGTTTACAATATGTTCATACATTTAGACTAACAAATGTAAATCCATTAGGATGCACACACATTCAACATTCAGGATGGGTCAGAAAGAGACTGTGTACATGTATTAATGCTACAAAGAATGTGTAGAAGGTGTCCTGCTTCTTTCCTTTCTCGCTCTCTTTCAATTCTCTTACATTCTCATCTTTAATTCAGAGTCACACCCACTATGTAGACTTGAAGAATGAGCTGTAGTTTATAAGGTGTGGAGGGTTAGCCAAAGAACCAGAAAGACGAACGGTCAAACAAAATGTTATTTTTTCTTTCTCTTTTGGTCCATCAAAATCCTTCTTTTTCACCTTTCGTCAAGGCAAACTTTATGCAGTCAAAGAAATGATCATGCACACTTGGACACACATATGCATGTATGTTTATTTAACATCTAAAAGAAGACATACCACTACTAATACCTCTGTTTTTGTGTAAATTAAAATGAACAGTCATTAATAGTCATTCTGTCATTTTGAATAATATTAATAATGACAGAATTTTCATTTTTGGGTGAACTGATCTTGTAACTCTAAACCTATCTTGAACAGAACACTATTTGCATTTGCAGTAAATAAATAAATCTGTACAATTCAAATTAACTAAATATAGTGGACCAGGGTTTGAAACAAGCTGCACTCTCACTACAGATACTTGAGTGACTATTTAATTTATATTCCGTTTATTAAAGGGTTAGTTCACTCAAAAATGAAAATTCTGCTATTAATTACTCACTCTCATGTTGTTACAAACCATCTTCCATCGTTTATCTTCAGAACACAAATTAAGATATTTTTGATGAAATCCGAGAAACTCTCCAGTCAGCAACGCAACTGGCACGTTCAAGGCCCAGAAAGGTAGTAAAGACATCATTAAAATAGTCCATGTGACATCAGTGGTTCAACCGTAATTTTATGAAGCTACAAGAATACTTTTTGTTCGCCAAGAAAACAAAAATAATGGCTTCACTCTAAAAAATGCTGGGTTAAATACAACCCAGCACTGGGTAAAATATGGACAAACCCAGTGATTGGGTTGTTTTGACCCAGAGGTTGGGTTAAATGTTTAACCCAACCTTCTGGATAGTAACCCAACTGCTGGGTCAAAACAACCCAATTGCTGGAATCGCAGCATTTTTTAGAATGTTTATTCAAAAATTTCTTCTCGACACGCATTCACACAAGTACCACGATGGATAGAGGAAGTAGAGGAAGATGCATGCTGTACATAAAACAGTCTTTTTAAACATGTCTGAAGATTTCGATAGAGAGGATGACTTGCAATTTTCTGGCTCCTGCGTCAGCAGCACCACACACATGCGTCGTGTTGAAGACTGACACGGAAGAGAAGAAATGGTTGAATAAAGTTATTTTTGTTTTCTTTGCACACAAAAAGTATTCTTGTAGCTTCATCACATTGAACCACTGATGCCACACGGACTATTTTAACGATGTCCTTACTAACTTTCTGGGCCTTGAACGTGTCAGTTGTGTTGCTGTCTATGCAGGGTGAGAAAGCTCTCAGATTTCATCAAAAATATCTTAATTTGTGTTCCGAAGATTAATGAAGGTCTTAAGGGTTTGGAATGACATGAGGGTGAGTAATTAATTACAGAATTTTCATTTTTTTGATGATCTATCCCTTTAACTTAACTATAAATGAAAGTAATCATTAACAAAATTCAATTCAATTCAATTCAGGTTTATTTGTATAGCGCTTTTTACGATACAAATCGTTGCAAAGCAGCTCTACAGGAATTTAAGTTTCC